>CM060969.1:90027933-90325433 GCA_030765045.1 Tenodera sinensis | reverse complement strand
CGTAAAAAAATCAGATAGCTTTTATTTGAAACACTTTTTATTACACAAATCTTTATTTTATCAGATGTTGATAATTCGCGTGGCGCAGTGGCCGAGCGGTTAGACATTCGTCCGGGTTGAATCCCAGGGAGCTGCATGTGGTACCCGTGGTGGACGAAGCGGCGTCTGGGCGGATTTTCTCCGGGTTCTCTGACTCCTCCACCACTCATTCCACCAACTGCTCCATCATCACCTTTCCATTAATCCATTTCGCCTGCATTTCATATCATCTTCTTCACTCTCATACCTGGTGCTGGGCTGACCACCCGCTTCTAGGCCTTCACTCTGTCCGGTCCATAGGTTCGTCTGCTCCCCAGAAGGCATCTTACCCTAGACACAAGTTTGTAAGTCCTAGGGGGTGTAAGTTCTCCATACAGGGAGGTAATTAGATAAAGAAGAAGTTGACAATTCGAAAAATTAACGGTTCGAAAAACTAATTTAGATTTTATCTGTTTGCATGCAGTTTAAATAGATACATTTTCTTTTGTTACCTTTCTCAAAATTGCAATACATAAAATGGGAATGGCTTTGTAAAACTTCACCCCTTCATCATTAATCTCTCTCTTACGTTTCAGATTAACTCCAGGACTGTGTGTCGGTCGACGATGGTAGATGGTGCAGTGACCTGCAATTTGAATTTCTCGACTCCGCCAGGGAGTGGCCATTCCAGTCTCACTATTGAGTTGAGGTGCTCCCGGTTCCCGCTGGAGGGGAAACTATGAGCCACCCTCCGTGGCTTGGGCGGGTAGTCGTTGAACTCCCCTCAACTGGGTGGCAGTCTCTGTTAGGAAACTCTGCGCTGGTCAGTCCTGCAGCCCATACGTCTTCTGCGGTTTCTTCATCTGATCTCTTCCTCCGGGGAGGGGGGGTAAATGCACAAAAGACCCCTTGCCTAGAGAGCTGCTAGGTGTTTCCTTCGTTACCTAACTGTCCCATCAATACAAAGTTATTTAGAATGGCTTGCTGGATTCCAAAAACAACATCGTTAGGTTTGCATATGTGCAATATAGTAAACTAAAATGTAGCATACTTTTTACCGCTATTTTAATATTTAATGAACAAATCTTATTTAATTTGTGTCAACCAGTCAGGGTGTCAAATGAACAACAAACTAAACAAAAAGGTGTTTAATAAAAAGGCGTCTAAGAAGTATAAGCAAAACATTTCCATGACAAAATTTTCTGACGTATTCCTAATCGACTGATTCCGGATGCATCAGTGACGACATCTGGTTCTGGCTGCCTCACTTCCTGAATCATATCTGTTTCTTGTGGATGGCCATGCATCCCTTATGAGTCTACAAGATCTAACATTCTGCGAACAAAATGGCATTGACGTGATTTATTTACCAAGTCATACTACTCATTGATTCCAGCCATTACCCCTAAGTCGTATTATAAGTGTAATACATTTCTTGAGAAGAGGGGAGGAGGAGAATACTAAATAAAATCACGTTTGATAGATATTTAAAGGGCCCTATTTGTGCATTTAAAAATCTGAGTAGAAACTGGCAGGTTTTCACATGCTTCTTTCTGCAATGTGCTGTATTGTTATAAAACAGTGAGTCAAACGTTTACCAAGAAAAACAAAAAGACGGTTATTTTGATATCGGCGGATATTCAGAAACCACCTTGACTCAAAAACGCTAAATAAAACGCGCTAATAAGGGGATGAAAATGCCATGAAGTGTTACATGAAAGAATAAAAAATGGCAATGTTAGAAGTAGTGATCCTCGATCAGGAAAATTTAGGAGTGGATTCAGTACCAAGGAAGGTACCTGATCGACACATAGGAGGGTACAAGGTCAGCTCCTTTACGGGCAGTAAAGTAAAAAGAGTAAAAAGGACCCACTTTAGGACAAGCATCACTTCAACTGGTCTTCAAATAATTGTATGCTTGGAAACCAATGCATTATAAAATTAGAGAGAAAATGAATTTCACTGATATTTTGGGCCAATTTACAGTTGCTTACTGTATTTTTAAGCTATGTATTCATTCCTTATATTTCAGATTTCGTTTTAGATTATTTATCCTAAGTTGCATAAATCCTGTTATATTTCTATGTTTCTATTGTTTTCATATCAAACTTAATTTTCCCAAGTTCTTTATTTTAGCAAGAACGTTCATTCATAACCTTTATCGACCTTTTTCATGTTTTATTTTTGTCTTATTTTACTTCATTTACAATTGATTTGTATATTATATTCGTGGAAATAATTGCTTATTTATACTGTGCGTGTGTTTTCAAGGAACAAAATCGAGCGTACTAACTTGATATGTTGATAAGAAATTGCAACTTAGTGTTCGAGAACACCCTGTACGATTATATCGATTTGTCCACCTGCAATGGTCCAGCAGCGCTGACGTCAAGACTTTGTTCCCACGGGCTGTTACAGCCCAATTGCCGTGAGACAGCTGTGACGTCACGCCCTATGTCGTATGAAGAAAGTGTTCTTCCCAGCCATCGACTGATGGTCGAAAGAAGCCAAGCGAACAGAGTAAATTGTGTGTTCTTTTTTATGGTCATCTTCAAGCAGTTCCTGTTTAATCTTATGGACAGTCAGTCAGTCACCTCAGACTCAAGGTTCTTAGGTACTTCCCTCTATGTTAGTACGAATGATTTGTTAGAAAAGTCAACTACCTCTGTACGGAAAGTCAAATCTTTGCTATGTACCAGCTTCTGCAACCAACTGTTGATATATCTTCCAAACCTGTCGAGAGTCTAACATAATTCATAATGCTACTTCAAGTTTCGGTAGGCATTGCGAGACAGATGTTTATTGTATATAATATTATTAATGTAAAAAGTTCTGTCCACTTTGGTTTGGTACATTAATATTACGATTAACTTCTCGCATCCCCCCCACCTCTTTTCCTTAATTCCATCTTTAATTTTTTTTTCTCTCTTTTTACTTTGACGTTTTTCCGTTTTTGACGTTACTTTCTCTAGTTTTCGATCTATTGCAGTTAATGCAAAAATTTTATGTACATGTATTGTGGTCTCCTGAGACCTACCCAAACAAAAATATGTTGAATATATTATGACAAAATGACAAGTCCAGTTACTTTTTATGCCATTTCGTTTGTCTTCTAAAATTGAAACACAAAACACCATTCTCTAATGTACTCTCGTAACCTTGACACGTACTTCACTGCCTCCATCTTGCTAACTGCTGACTTAGAGGATTCCACTCACTAAAATTTATTCACACATCAAACAACTCCGAAGCGAGGATTAAATGTCTATAATTGTCTCTGAAGATACATTCTCTCAACACAGACTGTACACATACTTAAAACTAACCACTAACAGCTGGCACTTAACGACTCCGAAGAACTCCCCTTTCGCTTATATTGACAAGAATGACGTAGCATGGATTTTTCTCGAAATTTACCTCTTTGTAAAAAAGGCCTACCCGGGAATAGTTTTCTCGTCATTTCTTATAACCAAGATGGCTATCGAAGGTCTCGGAACAATATGGAAACGCTTTGTTCTACCACACTCATTGTTACGCCGATTTCTTGCCGCGCAGTGGTGAGGAGTTTGACCTTGGCTCTCTAATATATGAGTGTGCGCGCCTATGAACAGTAAAACTGTAAAATAAAAATCAGAGAGATATAAAATTTCACACTTCGTTCAAACACCACTTAAGAATACTAGGCGATGACTTTCAAGACTCCACTTTCCACCTGAAATTATGCTTTACAAAGAAAGATTTTTGTAATTCTTTTCGAAATGTCTCCCTTTTCCTGAGAATAACCTGTCAAATGTGCTTTATTCTTACGAAATTGTATACAATTTTATATAAGAGAAAAACAAAAATAGGGAGACCAAAGCTTACTCGCGGAAAAATGTTGAGAACATCAAAATATATTCAACTATAACAAGCAAGCTTTCTTACAGTTAATTATTCTTTTGTTTGCCTTAAACTTGGGAAAAGTGTGTTTAATATCAAGGTAAGATAGACACAAACGGTAGCCACCATTATGACCTTTGTAACTGCTAAAAATACGTATAAGTACATATATTACACAATTTCTGCCAACTTTATAGAGAATAACAAGTTTTTGAATGACTGGTTTGCAGGACAAAAACAAAATATATAATGTGTCATGTAACTGTCAAATGTTGTATTCGGATGTTATTTTAATATGTTCCTTCAGTACTTGGATATTCTCTATAGAATCCTGCAACCTAACTTGAAAGAATACACCAGAACCTCACATCAATTTCAGTTCTGCATCATAAAATACTCCACATGCACTACGCCCTTTTCTGGAGCGTCCAAGTTTTCTTTTTAGTATTGAGATATGAGTCGTTTTATAGAGGCAGTTGCTGTTTTTATCTCGTGCACCATTTCTATCATAACACAAGGGCCCATAAAAGATAGCGTGAGCAGATATTTGTAGAGTGTGACAGTACAAATAACGCATGCAGGTGTTATTGTATGTAAAGGAGTATAAAGAGTAGCTTTGTGCACATCACACACCCGTAACCTTGCAGCGACTGGCGGCAACCTAATTTACCATCTTCATGCTCGTGAAATAACTTCTACAAGCACTTTAATATACGTACATATACGTGGCACTACCGAAACAGCAAACTATGCCATCGCAACAAATCGATTTTGGAGGGTGACCACCATTTAGCCATCAGAATATGTCACTATTACATTCACACAAACACACACACACAAACACACACAAACACACACACACATACACACGTACCTGTAGACTCTAAGAAGAACAGGAGCACAAAGATGCTCATACCCCAGTCCGGAATCGAACCCAGGACCTCAAGATTTAGAAGCTATGTAGAATGTTTCACAGTGAGATGTTAGAACTACTTTAAGAAAATCTGTAGTTTAAGTTAAGGCTTTTAAAACTTTTCATTTTGAACAACTACAGTGTGCGGTTTAAAGGCAATAAGCGTTAAACTTCTAAATCTAATAGTCTTTATCTGAACTTTTCAACATTTTGTCACATGTTGGTCTACCAAAAAGTTATAAGTGTGTATTAAATATGGCTAGACCGTTCGCCTATCACCAAGGTGGCCCGGGTTCGGTCCAAGGGACCTGCATATGTCATTCGTGATGCACGAAGCGGCGTCTGAGCGGATTTATTCCAGTCCCCCGTCACTCATTTCGCTAACTTCTCCATCATCACCTTTCCATGCATCCATTGCGCCTGCATTTCATATCATGCTCTTCCTCACTCTCATACCTGGTGCCTGGTATACATATATTTCCGGATGCAAACTACAACAGTATTTCAAAGCCATCACATAGCGACTGGCTCTTAAGGTATTTGAATATTGTTTAAAGCCTACTGTACTCCTATATTCGCATTATACGTTCTGTGTAACAAAACCACATCTACAAATGTGTATCTCGGGTAAGATGAAGTAGATAGAAGAATACGTTTTTGAAAGTATACGTTGTACAGGAGGGAGTAGAGAAAGTTACATGAGTGCAACACATCAACTTTTTTTTTTTTTTTTTTTTTTTTGCTGACAATTTGAACTAGATGATTTCAAACTACATGATATTGAACATTTTTAATAGACAAAAGTGTTACTAAAATCGAAGTCGAGTTAAAGGCATTGGGAGCAAATACAGGTAATGAGTCTGTGTGCCCTTGAACATTTAAATGGTCATTGTTGAAGCTTTAAAAGCTTCTGCTAGTTAAAGTCATAGTACGAAACTAAAGTTGATGCTTCAAAATATTTTTTGAACATTAAAATAATTGTTTATTTCTTCTTTAAATTTTGACGAAATTTCAGCCTTAGTCATTCTTAAAATAAGGTATTCAGTTGACCCTTTCATGCCTGGTGTGTATTATAAGATACATAGGCTTTTTTTCCTATTTGTACTGGTTTTAACTTTTTTTCCTGCTATATTCTTGTTATACTGTCTGTCACTAATTAAAAATACATATTTGAGACGTTGTGGATTGTAAAAAATTATTTTTTTACAATTTATATTGTAGTGTTTTTTTATAAGAAAAGAAGCAAAATCCATGCACCGCAGTCAAATGATACCCCGTCATCATCCACGCGTGCCATCACTCCTATTATTTTACATGGGCCCTCCCCATCCTTTACCACAGACACATTTGACTGCAGTTGCCGAGACTCGAACTCGAAATTTCGGCCTTAGTCATTCTTAAAATAAGGTATTCAGTTAAGTAAACATCGTTATTTTAAAACAGAAATGCCCTTAGTTGTTTTATGTGGGTATGAAACGTTCCTAGACTCTTTGACTTAGTGGTGCCGGTGAGATGGCCTTAGTTGTATAATCGTCTACACTAATCATATGTAAAGTCCAAGCCACTCTTTTCTACTTCCCGCATGACACGTATTTGGGAGGAGGAAGAGGGTAAATTGGCCTTATGTGATGTTATCTTAAATTGCGACTAAACATTGTGCATTAGAAAGGCCTACTAATCACTCACTAGACCAAAGACATTTAAGAAATGTGTTACAATCGATTATCTGCAATAAACAGTAAATTAAGCTAGCAAACTGGCATAATATCTGTTATAGACTTTTTAGCTGTGCCGAGAGATGAGTATCTGATATTTTATTCCTATTTCTACATCTTATTTGGTTTATTTGAGAAAGAAGTTACTCGTAAATGTATGTGGAGGCAAACATTGCCAATATAGGAGGGCTAACTCTCCTAAGACGAGGATATTTATTTCTGCGAGCAAGTTTAAAGACCTCGTTTCCTAAATGCTCTTTACAACTACTTTTCAAGAGTACGTTTAGACCACCGATGTCCAACGTTTGCAAAAGAGAGAGGGGGGTTTGAATTCACCTCCTTCCACGTGCCGCTCACTCAGACGTGCATTATGTTACAGCGACATCTACATTGCTTTTGATTTACGAAAGCACTTTCAAATTTTATGTAATAAACATATGTTTATTAGTGACTTCTTTGGTACTGCTTACGTATAAGAAGTCTGTCAATATTTGGCGACAAAGTCGAAGTGCATAGCCTTCGAAGATCCACCAAGTGATCGTCGCGTAACATATTATGATACAGACTTTTAGTATAGTTCAATTTGGAGAAACTCTGTTATGTAGAACTATACTCACTCTTGTACAGACTATACAAGAAAATTCTTATTTCTCTATTACATTTTAAATATTTTAAGAAATTGTCTTACTGCTATCTTGTATCTGCAAGGGGAATATGGGAATACATAGGCTTTAAGCGATAGGAACTGGTTGCTATGCGATGCCTTTGAAATTCCATTCTCTCTGCAAGGCAAGAGATAAAAAGACGAATAATAAATTCTTATTGGAGAAAAGAATATGTATTGGCAAATTCAAACAAACAATGAAGAATATCTTGGCTCACTCAAAAGAAAAAACAAGTATAAAATCTAATTTTAAATGAAAAGCAAATTAATTTAAATCAGAACTGATAAAATTAGACATTTTGACATAAACTGTGTGTTTTAACGAGAACACATTTTTCATTTAGTAAGCTTTTGTCTGTCGCTTACTATTTATCATTTGTGCAAGAATCATCCAGAATAAACAGATCTTCTGAGAACATTCCCAGAAAATTCATGATATGACTTAGAAACTGCTATAAAATTGCCTGTTTGTGTCCGTCACTGGATACTGACGGTCTGCTTGCTATTTTACACGTTAGGGCAATAGTTAACACACTCTCCGATTGAAGATCGGAGGTAGGGTAGTAGCAGCTAATTACTTATGCGTCTCCAAAGAGACACCACAGTTTTGTAATTCTGGGTTACAATCCAACACTATTATGAGTACAATGGCATTCACTGCAAGTGTGTCGGTAGGTACCAAGTCCATATTGATGCGCAGGAAGGGTGAGCCAAGTTCGGGTCATGAGCCTGCGTTTGGACATAGCTGACCTACACTGTTATTCGAATCATTATTGGCTGAAGATATTTAGTTCTCTAAGAGACCAGGAGATATAATTCTCATCGCTTATTATAAGTTGAAAGGTGATGTTAACTCATCTATAGAATTTGACTATCACGACTACCATTTATTTAGAGTATTTCACGAATTAAGGGATGCTATAACCTATGAAATGTTATTTAAGTGTTGTGTTGTGATTACTAACCCCTTAAAAGGAACATGAAGCAGGTATACATACACCAGCGTCCATTGCCACGCCCTTCTATTGATGCTCCAATTTGTTAAGATGTTGGCAATGTCAGAAGTTGGAGTATCTGCTGCTAATTTATAATTTCGGTCAGCACAAAGTTTGTCAAACTGATTTCAAACATAGGATTAAATACATCACCGAAACGAGAGTCAGCTATATTTGACATTTGAATTGCGTCAAATTATGTTGCGCATCTGTTAGCATAATGCAGCTAGATTTTCTGATCTGATCATAACATAAGAAAAGCGGAGGAACTGACAATGAAAATGTGATAATTTTTTTCGCGAATGAAGACTATCATTGCTTGAAATTTGAAATTGTTATGCACATGACTGGTTGATTTCAATCAAGTCACGTATGAGTGGAATAGTCAATCTAAAGGCATCGTTAATATATGGTTAGGTTTTGGACCTTTATCCTCTATAGCGGAATGAGATGATCGCAAGTTACCTCCACATGGGCAGAGCGTGACGTCATAGTGTATCTCGAAGTGTTCATTAGTTCCGTACAGTAAAATCCCTGCAGCACAAAAATCGAAATATTCACGTATTGCTAAACTTGTACAAGAATTTGGAAGTGAATATTTTACTGCAAATGGTGATGACGCTGAACGTAAGTTATGCAACAACTATGTCGATTTGGCTCAGTTGGTTAGACGCTGGCCTACTGATCTCAAGGTTGCGGGTTCAAATCTGGCCTAGGCCGATGGTTTTTAAGTGTGCTTAAAAACGACAGCTCCATGTCAGTAGATCTACTGATATGTAAAAGAGCTCCTGCGGACAAAATTCCGGCACACCGGCGACGCTGATGTGATCCTGGCAATTGACAGCGTCGTTTATTTATTTATGTACAACGTTCCTACGTCGACTGTACCTTTTCTCCTCTGTGTTGTGATCATGTGACAGACTGACCCCTCCCACCTCCTATAGTCCAAATTCCGCAAGTTTTTGTTTCCTGTGTGAAGGCTCGGACCCTAAATATGGCAGTTTAAATAAGAACGTCATGCGTCATGCAGCTTGTAATGCAAACAAATAAGAAGTAAAGGTGTCACGTGTACGGAACAGCCCAGTAGCATGAAGCAGAAAACGGCTACCTTTGTTCTTGCTCACGAGCGCGTTTGTCCTGTATACAGTGTTAAAATGTAATAAGACGCTAAGTGATATATACCGTTGTTTTTCAGTTAGCTCGGAGTAGGTTGGGCCAAAATACACATTTACCTTAGTCTGTTAGCAACTGTATCAACACCGAGCTCACTTCAGTACACAAAGTTTCTCCTTTATTACACCACACAATTTCCGTCTTAAAAACTTTTAACAAGGCGCCATTATTTATTTGTTAGCACTTGTGCGCCTGTGCGGCTTATACGTACAACAGGAGCAGTTAAAAATCTGCTGTTTTACGTTCAAATGACCTTGTCTATCCTCTCTTCTACAAACTATGCCTATAAAAGAGCAATTTTTTATTTATTTCATATTAATCGAGATAATGCAGAAAGGACTTCATGATATACTTCCTCATAAAGTATAAGAGGGATCCAGTAACCTGAAGCGATTGTTTTTCTTTCTTTTCTTTATCTTTTTCCTCCTTTTCCCCCGTCATTCCCCGCTTTATTTTTCCGTTCCTCTTAGTTCTCACACACACATGCACGATACATATAAATGCTCATGTCCAAGGCAGGACTCGAACCCGCGACCCTATGTGCGGTGGAGAGCCAAGGTCATACGCTCCCGCGAACACGGCTACGAGGGTCAGCTTGTGATGACTTTGAATTAAAATGCAAGTTATCATTTGAAACAAAATGGGCATGAAGCATTTGAAACTCCAATCAATCTAATTAAAATTATCTCGGTAATGGTTAAAACCACAAAAAGGTCTATTTGATATAAATTGTGTGCTTTACCGAGTTCTACATCTTTTGTGCAGTTAGTCTGGTTTTGTCTAAGTCTCCAGTTTGCCAAATGTACCAAATTATGCAATATGAGGACAACCTAGACGCTATTCCCAGAAGACTCAAGATACACATTAATTTGTCATGCGGAGAGAGAGAGAGAGAGAGAGAGAGAGAGAGAGAGAGTCCAGTAGTTAGCTGTCGTGTTGTAGGATTATCATAAAGACGCATGCTACTAATATATCTAAAGAAAAAGGCAACTTTAAATGTAAATATGAATGATTAACAAATTTCGTACCTAAGGATATTAATTATTATATGTTCACAAATAAGGTACAAGATAATCATACCGATACTTATAAAATAGGACAGCACAACATTTTAGAATTCATTTATTTTTAGTTAAGTGATGTGTGCAAATGAAAAATGTGCAATGAACCGTTATACCAGGTGACCCACTCCAGCCGGCATTGCGGTAAGTAGATAACCCTTCGTGCCTTCAAAGAGTTGCAGAAATCACGGAGGTAAATCCAGTCAGTGGCGTCCATGAACTTTGTTCTGCTTGTAGAAGAAGCGGGCGAGATGCCAGGCAAGGTCTTAGAACATTTTCCACTTTGCTTACAGGACTTCATTTTCATTCCTCTATATGCTGCTATTATCTAACATTACGGATTACAGATTGTAAATTTCCATAACAAAATGCATGCAAACATGAGAGCGCGTAATGTTTCATTGCCATTTCTTTGTTTCTTATTTATGTTGTTGTATTTTTACTTTCTCTACTGGTAAGTAGGGGAAGTATTGTATTCCACCCAAAAATTCGATGTCGAGATTTCACCGGAAATATATGTTCTGAAACCCCCTGAGTCCAAAAAAAAGCATTTTTAGAAAAAGGACCATGTGTGTCTGTGTGTGTATGTGTCTGTGTCTGTGTGTGTATGTGTGTGTGTGTGTGTATGTGTGTGTGCGTCTGTGTACAGCATAACTCAAAAACCAAAAGTCAGTTAAGAACCAAAGTTGGTATTTAAGTTTAATCTCTTTCAACGATGCGACACGAAGATTTTGAAGAAAATAGTCCTACCCTAAACTATCCTTTACATGGAACATTTTTCGAAAATTTTGACTTTCTTAAAAATGGCTCTGACGATTTTGATTAAAATGTCATATCTTTTAGATATTTGGATGACAAATGAAATGTATATCTTGAATTTTTCTGACTATAGCCCCTGTAGTCGTATTGCATAACTGCTAAACTGTTAGAGATAGTCCAAATCGTACTATACAAAAATGTAGATCTTGCTAAAACACACAATTTAGGTCTGAGCAAATTTTCTGGTAGAGTGAATCATTTCGGAGATATTCCTTGTTATGTGTGTGAGTTTCGGCAAACTTAAAACTTTCGTGAAATAGAACATCGTTGTTCGATTTTTTTATATGTTAAGTGTGTAAAGAGAACGGAATCTCAAAGCTTTAAAAGATTTGACTATCGCACAAAGCTTACTGTATTCTAATGTTCCCTTTGCACCTACAAGGAAATAAGCAATAAGATAATTTGTACAAACATTTAACTAACAAGACGATATAGGAATAAGAGTTTGTAAGAATGGTTATTACAAGAATAGAGAAATGTGAGTGCACAATATCAGATTTTTTATTGTTATTATTATTATTTTTAGTTATTGTAATTAATTTTATAATTTTATTCTTATTGGTATGTTTATCATTATTATTAGATATATATCACTATTGTTGTTATTGTTATTATTACTGTTTTGATTATGTTTATCATTGTTATTATTAGTACTGGTGGTGGTGGTGGTGGCGGTGGCGGTGGCGGTGGCGGTGTTGGCGGTGGCGGTGGCGGTGGCGGTGGTGGTGGTGGTGGTGGTGTTGGTGGTGTTGGTGGTGGTGGTGGGGTGGCGGTGGTGGTGTTGTTGTTGTCTTTCTCCCAGCCAGACTTGGAGAACCACGGTAACTGGAATTACTGCAAGCTGAGCTTCAGGATTTTCTTGTTGAGGTTCCAATACCATGGCGGTAAAACACTGCAGTGGTTCAGACGGGATGGTGCATTACCTTGCTATTCTGAACCTGTATAGGCCTATTTCAATTAGTTGTATCCTGGATGTACCTAGGTGGCCCAATACCTTGGCCTAGAAGATCTCCTTATCCACGCCCATTGGATTCTTTTCTTTTGGAGGCACTCAAGAATATTGAATTTTAAACAAATCTCCTCAGAAGAGCGTTAAAGCATATGCATCTGCCGCACCCGCAGTTATAAGAAACTTCCATGTGCATACAAGGGTACGGTTGGAACATTGTATCAATCAACAAGACATCATTTGAACACTTATTCTATGAATGAAGTCACCGTAACAATTGACTGATGAAGGTAATGATAACGATGAAAATGATAGCACAATAAAAAACCATAACAATAACAAAAATATTAATATTAAGGTAATAATGAAAATGATAATACCAACATTAATTAAAATAGAACATAATTATGATACCAATGATAGTGATTCTGGTAATAGTAACTACAAAAAGATAACAATAACTAGCCATAAGAATAGGATTAATAAAATAATAATGGGGATACTAATGATGATGATAATAATTATTAATTATGATAAATAAATTTATAATAATAATAATAATAATAATAATAATAATAATAATAATAATAATAATAATAATAATAATAATAATAATAATAATAATAATAATAATAATAATAATAATAATAATAATAATAATGATAATCGCAAAAATAATAGCAATAATATTGATACACATAATGCTAATAAACACATTTAACAAAAACAATTACCATAAAATAACAAATAATAATAGTAATAATAATTAACAGAATAAACTAATTACAATAAAATAATAAAAGCAATAACAATAAAGTAATAACAATAGCGATAATAAAACTAAAATAATACGAGTAATAAAATACAATAACATTAATAAGAAACATTACGCGTTACAATTTTTGCATGGCTTTTGTTAAGGCAATTTACAACCTGTAATCCGTAATGTTAGACAATAGCAGCATATATAGGAATGAGCTTATTCCCTGGAAAATAAAGTCCTGTAAGTGAACTGAAAAATGTTCTAAGACTATTGTTGTCTATTATCACGCGCTGCACATGCTAGTCTGGAATCCCGCCAGCTCCTCTTACAAACAGAGCAAAGTTCACGCACGCCACTGACTGGATTTACTCCCGTGATTTCTGCAACTCTTTTAACTTAGCCCAATGCCAGCTGGAGTGGGCCACCTGGTATATACAAAAATATATGTCATCATAAGTATGGTATTTTATTCGAAATCATTACAGCTATTTTTATAAAAATAAAAAAATAACGAAGCGTTTTCATTCAAAGAATAGTAAAAGGTTGTATGTTTAAAATGTTTATCTTACCAATTTTGCTATTGAAATAATTTCGTATTTGAGTTATAATTTTTATACAAACGGTCATGTTTTCAGAAAGATGAACGATGCAATGCTTAAAATTCTTCATTCTTGAGAGCGTTATTTCAGTAAACTACATGTAACGTTTTTGGTTTCTATAGTCTGATTTTAAAATCTTGGTTTTTGTTTAATTAATTTAGTAGTTTATTGATTTTTATCAGTGTTAACTTATATCAATGACATGAAATGTGGCAGTGAATGGCACTAACCAGCTTAGATGCCTGAAAAAGTATGTTAAGAGTTATTCTACGCCGCTACACTTGAAACTACCATGATTTAAACACATTCGCGACACGAACATGTGATGTTTTATTGCCTCCATTATTAATGAGAAAGTTGGATATTGCACATAGAAATGACTTTACCACACCTACAACATTTTACATCTCGTGGTTCTCAATCGTACCAGATTATTTATAGTCGTGTCAATGATTCCGGTTTGTTAACATGCTATAAATCGTGCACAGAAACGACATCGTACCATAAATGTGTGATTTACTATACCCAATACAAGCAGGTAGTGTAAACAATGTAATAGCTAGTTACAAATTGCAGGATGTGCATTGCGCTCTTTGAAGAGTACAGTTATCTTGACATACAACTTTCTTGTGTTTTAGATTTGAAGGATGTAAACCTTCCCGCTCTGTTGAACCACATAAATGGAAATATCCATTTATCTTTCTGTGTGTTCCATTTCTTCGAATGAAAGAGTCAATAGTAACTGAATATTGAGGGTATCACTGCCCTTGTTCCAATTGCTAGTGTAGGACCAAGAAAATAAAGCAGCGAAAGAGAACCCACACAATTTGGGGCAAATTCAACAATGCGATTGAGTGATAGTTGTTATACATTACAATTGGAGTGGTAAAGTCAAGCTCTAGAAGACAAAATGTGGTACATGCCCTTATAATTAAAAGAGTGCACATAGGTAAATTCTATCTGGGACAATTTCGCTCCTAAGGAATATTAAACCTCTCTTTTTCTTAATTCCTGTATTCCGTACAGCAAGTAATAAGTGTTGTGTTCCACCCAAAACTTGATGCCAAGGTTTCACCGGAAATACCTAAGTATTTTGAGAACTCCTTAACCCAAAAAAGGTTAGATAAAATGTCTATCTGTCTGTGAACGAAAAGTGAGTTATAAATCAAACTTGGTATATAAGTTCAGCATCTTCCAAGAATGCGACACAAAGACTTTCAAGAATATCCCAGCTATCCTTTACGTACAAAGTTTTCAAATTGTTCGATTTTCTCAAAAATGACTAAAGATTTTGATAAAAACACGACATGTTTAAGATAGATTATGAGCGACCGCGCACTCTGACTTCAATTTTTCCGTGGTTTCCCCTTGTCACTTAGGTGATGCTTGGGTACTTAATTTCATACCACGAGTTCCTTTTCATTTCCCTTCATTCCACTACTGTATGATCTTTCAGGTATGCTTTTAGGCGCGTGGTGTTAGGCAATGCCAGAAAGATGGCGCTGATGCTTGCGTATTGTGACTGTTGTGTTCGGCGCTAGGTGGCGTTGGACGGCCGCTGTCCTCCGTGGGTGGAGACGCTCTTGCGACACCGGACCCGTACACTGGTAGCTGCTCGGCAGGGCCTGGCGCCGGGATGAAGAGATCTCAGCGATTGGTATAGATTTTCGGTGTCTCTGTGGTCAACTAAAAAGTTGACTTTTATGTCTAAAAGATAAATTTAACCTCTAGGTTCAATTACTTAGCAACACTTCGGTCTCTGAGCACTTTAAAACTTCAACATATAACCCTTTACATATGCAAGAGCACCTTCATTAAAGTCCAATGTCTTTTACTCGACTTTTCCTATACTTTTGCACACTAAAAATATTTCATACTACGGAGTTTCAAATCAATTTTGTAGGACAGGCTTAGAGAAAATGAACTTTAAAAACTGGCGTATACATTTAGCTGAACTTCTAAATTTCTGAAAATAATGCATGATAAATTCAAAAACCGATGATAAATAATTATGACCAGACCAGAAGAACTGCGTCACTGCAGTTTGCCCCGTAGCCTGTCTTTTTCGTTAGCCACAGAATTTTCTCGACTTCCACCAGATGCCCCTCTAAAGCTCCAGCAATCCTTTGTTATGCGCCGTGCTTATTGTTGTTAGTCACGTACACAGAAACAATCGCTAGAGTCAGCCTGACCTTGAGCGTCTTTGTTTGCTCGCCATTTTGGTATGTTGCGTAAAGTAGGTTAGCCCCGACCTTCGATTTTGTGCGCCGCGCAATCTGATTAAGTACTAGAACAAAAGAAAATTATTGTTTTGCTCGAAAACTATTAAAGATAGCTATATGGAATTTAAAATGCGTTTACAGTTGTAGAGCACTGTGTCAAAAACATTTGAACATATTTAGAATCAATCTGCAAGATTTAGAGGTTGAACCTATGAGTATGTTTAAAGTCAAAATTTTTTAACAACTTTGAATGTAAATCATACTGGTGATGTGCTTTCCAAAAAAGACTTATAAATTTGAATTTTATTTGGTTGCATAAACAAAATATCAGCTCTGTATGTGCAGCGTATTTACATAGGTAGGCGCAGTAAGTACTGTGCAAAAATGAAGTGCTTACGATCTTGGGAAAACAAAACGTGCTGTACAGAAGTAGATCGTGATGAAACCGATGTATTTCCATTCATGGACAGCCCAAATTGTGAGGCACGGTTGCTCTGCATCTTAGGTCGGCCTTGATTTGGCCACTGAACTACCAACTTCTCACTCCGAGCTAAGATAAAAAAGAATACACCCACCTGCAACTACACACAACTGTCTACGAACAAAAAGAAACAACAGACTGCGAGCGAGCGAGCGAGCGAGCGAGCGAGTGAGATGAGGATCTTTTAAGCCCGGGTTCACCAAGTAACCAAAAGAGAAAATAAAAGCAACATTGCCAATAAAAATAAAAAGAACAACAAAACGACGTGACTGCTAACCAACTCACGATTCAAAGCGTACAAGGAGGAAGAAGGAAAAAGCACTGTAATGGCATATTAAATTGGAAACAACAGACGTAATTGAGAAAGAAAATGAATAGAAATGAGTAACAAAGATGAGCAAAGGCGCGTAGGAGGGAAATAATTAATGCAAGAAGACAAACAAGGTAAAAAGATCAATCTAGAAAACAAATCTTTTTAAAAAAAGGAAAAAAAGTGGAATGAAACAGCAAAATCGAAAACACATTGGGGAGGGAGAGAAAATTATGCAAACAAAAAAAAAAAAAAAAAAAAAAAAAAGTGTAGGGAACAGATGGCGGTTGCCAAAGAAGGAAATGAAATTAATAGGAAAGATACTAGCAAAAAAGGAATAACGCGTAACGAGTACGAATTTCAGCAAGAAGAGGGAGAGAGAAACAAAGGAGACAATTAAACTGCAATAATTGACTTAGTATATTTCCGTCAAGTGAAACGTTCTTGAAAGAAAACTGTTTTCAATAAATATGTTGATACCGGAATTATTGGCGGATAAATTAATAATTTTATGAAATAATTATAGCGAGGTAGTTAAATAATTGCAATAAATAAGTTACATGGGTTTAAAATTAATGCGTCATGCACTAATAAACCATTGTGTACCTGGAAATGAGATGTCCTTATGTAAGGAGGTGCAGTTGCTAAGTTTGAAAAGAAAATTCTAAAAATGATATAGGAAATGGAATTCTCGGAATTTTGAATTAGCACCTTTAAAATTTTGTAAAGTTATGTATATATGTTGATAGAGGTAGCTATGTATCGGACTTAACCTAATAAAAGAGCATATGTTGCTAAAATTTCTCTTTTCCTCTGTTTTACAATATTTAAGGAAGTGTCCTCTGTGATCGATTAATTACTATTGACATCCCAGGAATTGATGGACGGGCTCGGCTTATGTAAATTTAGCTTAAGTTTCCTTTTCTGGGACTAACGACGACATAGATTTTGTATTATTATTACGTGACCCGTTATTTTTCTGAATACGTCAGAAGTTAGCAAGATTCAGAAATAGTTCTTCACAACAGCTCGGCAATTAACTTCAAATAAATAATTATTAGACTCCATTAAATGTATCGAGTGTTGAAAAGGTAGAATGGGACTGAAAAGTCCAATGCCATAGCTGGGATTTAAACCGTGGATCTTCTGGTCTCCACCCGGTTGCTCTTACATATACTAATGTAGTGTCGGCACATTACCATGGTATCTCAGTGGTTAAAGCAACCGAACGAAGGCCGGAAGATCTGTGATTCAAAATCATAGTTTGAGATCCAGTGAACCGGAAGGAAATTATTTTAAAGGCTGCGTATGTAGTCTTCTGTAAACCATAACCTATAAACATAAAATCCGCTAATTAGCAAACTTAATATTTAATTTAAGCAACTTCCAAGGAAGCAACACGATGTTAATAACTAGGGATGGAACCTCGAGTATGTCCAATACCTGGGTACTTTGAAATAAACCATGATACTTTTTCTATAATTTTAACTTTTTAAGTTTTGCATTATTAAAGGTTGTTGGGTTTAACTTTATATTAGATAAGGAATTAAAAGAGTCGAGACTTCATGTTGTTGCCTCGCACGTGTCTCCAGAGTGTTGCTGGACTAGAAGTGCCGTGTTTCCTGTGAGTAAACGATTGTAAGGAATCTAGTGTCTAGATGAAAACTTACAAAACAATGAAGCAAGGAGTAAAGTATCATATAACATGTAGCGCTAACTGAGTTGTGATTGCAGCTGATTTAGCTGACGCACTAAATCACGTTTCTGTAATAGTCTGCCTTGGTGATCAGCACTCTCGGCCATTACCTACGAGTACTTCATTGACCAAAATCTGTGAATCCAACAGAAACAAATCAGAACTCAGGATGTGTAATCATACAATGGAGGAAACAATGGTACTTCCGTTTCATTTGTTAGTTTGTATTTCGGAAGTCAAAACTCGGGTCGCGACCGTACCTTACATTAATTTACATAATTATTTTGTTTTACCAATGTGCAGCAGTGATATTGAATAAAACATGAGTAAAGTGTGAAACTATTTTAAAGTTGACAGTACTAATAACAACGGAGCAACGTGTAAAATATGCAGACATTTTCGCGCGATGGTAAGTCACACGTTGCGATAAATTCAAAGAAACGTTTTGGGTGACGCCGGGGTCGAGCGGTTAGACTTGCATAACAAAGAAAAATTGCGTGTGTTTGTCTATTGGTATAAAATTCTTTAAAAAAAGTTTTCAGCACAAAATATCTTATCCTCATAGAACAAAGAAATTATTATTATTATTATTATTATTATTATTATTATTATTATTATTATTATTATTATTATTATTATTATTATTATTATTATTATTATTATTATTATTATTATTATTATTATTATTATTATTCTTATTCTTATTATTATTATTATTATTATTATTATTATTATTATTATTATTATTATTATTATTATTATTATTATTATTATTATTACTACTATTATTATTGTTATTATTGTTATTATTATTGTTATTATTATTGTTATTATTATTGCTATTATTATTATTATTATTATTATTATTATTATTATTATTATTATTATTATTATTATTATTATTATTATTATTATTATTATTATTATCATCATCATCATCATCATCATCATCATCCTAGGCTAACAACATTTATTAACTATCCCGAGGCGTTATCAAGTAAGAATATTGTTCGCAATAGAGTCAACTAGGAATTATTTCGGAATTATCATACAATACAAAATTGTTTACATACGTTAAAAATTGTTTACACAGAAAACTACTCATATGAACAAAATTCCGTAAGCAGTCTAATGCAAGCTATTTTATAAAGTGAGTTCGAAGATCGAGTATTGGTGCTCAAAAATGAGTAGTATCAGTATTGAGAAGCAGTAGTATCGATCTATAACTAACAATAAAAGTTAAGGATGGCTCCCTGACAACTTGCGGAGGGGGACTTGGTACCTCGACCGAAAGGCATTTTTGTGCCTATGCCTCTGATATGACACCTACGGGAGGAGAGATGAGGCGAATGGATCTGAAGGGCAATCTGACAGAGCAGAGGGCATGGTCCCGACATTTTCTCAGTTAGAAGCATCCCGGCGGAGGCTGACTCAGTCCAGTTCCTCTTGCACCTCTTTGAGTTCGTACTCTCAAGTGGCATCCGGGACTCGGAAACCGGTTCCCCTCCCTCCCCCCTCGGGCTTGTCCATCCCATGGGGAGCCCGGAAACCAGTAGGTGCGCCTTTTAATCGGGGGGACGAGATTACCAAAGCGCCTGCTGATGCCGCGACACTCGCCGACGCTTGCTAGCCTGAAAGAATAAGCAACACCAAGATTTTTAGAAAATCCCCGCACCATAGCTATCCTTTGCATGACAATTTTTGAGCGATTTTTATCAAAATACAATATATTAAAGTTTATCCCTCACTAGCAAAATGCTGTAAATTGCCACATAAAACATCATTTGACCACTTTCTGGTAATAAGATGTGAATTTTCCAATACCGTTATGAAACTTTACTTAAGGATACATGGTAGTTAAACACAGTGAGCTAAATATGTCACTATTGTAATGTGAACATCATCTAAATCGTTACAGCTTTAATGATAACTTTTGCACTATACATTGGTGAAAATCAAGTGTGTAGGTCCAAAGCAATGCATGTCACATCCATGTGAATTAATGCAGAAAAATAAAATTTTGGTATGCTCATGTTCAATTCGGTGCACTTATTTATGTATCTGTTCTATGAGTTTAAATTTGTGGTGTACCCGGAAAACAATATTTCTGAGAAAATGAGTGGATTAGCTTTTTAACCTTATAACTTCATTCTGAAAATTGCTGTTTATAGGTATATAAGTTTAAAAATTAACTCAATTTTTTAAATACATAGCATTAGAAATTCTAAACTGCATGTAAAATATGGCAAAAGCGCTCCTCTCATTTTAAAGTTCAAATGATGTTTTGGTAGCTCAAAAATTTGAGCTTCTTAGTTGCAATCGCTTTGGAGAAACTGTGCCTTTTAAACATTTGAATGTCGATTTAACTCCTTGTATCACTTTCACTATTATGAGGGACAGTGTAGTTAAATCTTTTCTGCTATTGTTTGTTTCTGTTACCATGAAGAAGATATCAAAATAAACTATTTTAGGAATAATTTATGGAAGAGATAAACATAAATCATAGCGGATAGAAAATGTCATGTGAACATAACTGATCCAACGTTCATTTTTATTCTACAATAAGTAAAATGCATATTATAGCATATGCTTTTAAAACAAGTACTTTGTATAATCGCAAAAGAAAAAACTAAAAATCATTCAACTTTTTCTGTGATTGACACGGAAAACAACACATGATTGCTAAGTGAAAAGGAGGTTTTCATAATTGTATAATTTCTGCATGTAACTAGATTTACAGTTATTTTTTGCGAGCCTATATTGAACATTTCTACTTTCTCTAGTGTGTATTTAACAACCAGTGGACTATTTATTAGGTTTGTAGTGGAGAAGGGGGCAAGAAAACTTCAATGTCGTAATTTCAATGGAAACATGTTTTAAAGTTTGCCATGGCACTGCCTTTAGTATATAAGTTTATACACTTTGCTTATTCGTGTACTTTCAGTACCGTAATTTTCATTTAGTTTAATTTAGAAGCGATTCTGTATTTTGAAGGCAGTGTTTAGATAGATAAACTGTTGCTTAGAATGGATTATTACTTGTAATCAAACACAGTACAATAGGGCGCAGATATTGCTTGTTTTGTTTTTTACTTTTATTGTTCTCCATGTCTTACAGTAAATACCCTGACCTAATAGGTTATGTCCGTAGTTAACCGACTGTATCAACTTCGTAGCAAAACATTAGATTTCACAAAACGGTGATGTATATGTCATCCGGGCAAGACAAATGGCTACAAGGAAGAAAAGAAAAGAAAATCTTGTTATGGTGGGACGGATGGTTACAAATAACCGTAAAAGTTGAAGTGTTCCAGGGAAGAAGGGCCGTTTGGCGCCCTAGGGCTTCCTCCCCGGACGATGACGAGCAACTTTATCTTCATTTGTTTTCTTTTGCCACGAAGGCAGTTAATCAACTTGTAATCCTTGAAACAACTTTCAGTGGATGGAGGAATACGTGAAATTAAGCTCTGACAATTTTTCGCAGCTCAAATGTGGATAAATAAATTAAATAAATGCCTAATATTCAACCTTGGTGGTTCTTAATTTAATCTCCAATAAGATTCATTTTGTTTCTCCCAGGCCAATATTTACAAGTTTCTAAGTGAATAAGCAACTTCAGTAGATACTTTCCACATTACATGGTTACTTACATATACCATGAGAAATATAGTACTGAAATATTACAGAATACAGCATGATAATGCTGCAACTAAATATAACAAAACACATTACAGAGCAATATTCTTTTCATACTGTGCTGAAATTTTCAGCTCTCTCTCATAGATTCTGAGAAAAAGGTGCATGAAATGAGATGTTTTATAAGTAAGTTTTACTATTTTTCTGCTGGATGAAATCATTTTTAGACCCAAGCACATAAGCTATCAATGTAAATAATCAGTTGAAAGAATTGCCATGATTTAAATAATTAATCAGAAAAACCATCGAGAACTTTAAGAGCAGCGCTAATTTAGTTTAATTCACCAAAGTGTAATTTCGTAATTTCTGTACGTTCACACTGCCTTGTTCCCTAAGTCCCTTTGATATTCAGTTGTTTCTTAGGATTGCATGGAAAGAGTGGATTTTAAGCTAGTGTCCAGTTGTCAAACATTTGACCACCGTTACTCTCTTTGTATATATAACGAAAGGTGTCCAGTAGCAAAGGTTTATCTCAAAATAAAATAAACAGAGAAATAGTTTTTCTAACAATAGTTTGTATATGCACTAATAAACCACAGATGGATGAGAGCTTCACATAAGACATGGCATATTTTAGAATTTAATAAATTCTCTCATATTTTCTCGTTTCTTTTTATTGAAGAAAGCATTAAAAGTCACTGGAATAGTATGTTAGTATAAAATGGTGAGTTTAGCCCAGTTTGGTAAGAGTCGCGTCGCCCCAGTTCAGCCGCCTACGCTAGTCTCAGAAACTGACCTCTCCATTATTTTCAAGGCCGTATCTGTGTGTGTGCATGTGCATCATCACTACATGTGCTACAACTACGTGCTGCCAGCCCCGCCCTGTACGTGTTTCAGTGTTGCCAATCTTGTCACACCAGTCAACTCCTCATATGGTAATCAATCACTAACATTTTGGCGTTCAGGGTACTAACCAATAAGATGACGAATTTCTACAAATGTCAATCAAATTTAACTGAAACTTTATTAGGTACCTATATATGTTTAAAACATAATCTTAATAGATATATAAAAGTGAATGTGTGTGTTTGTGTCTGTGTGCACGCGTGGATTCTGCACCATTGCGCCGACTTCTACCAAACTTGGCACAGACAACCTTTGACACAAGGCAAACGCACTGTCTAGCTTAGAATTTGAAATTCCATTCCATTGCAAAAATTAAAAAAAAAAAAAAAAAAAAAAAAAAAATGTGATGTGTTGCACTCACATGACTTTCTCTACTCTTGTACTAACCATTCTAACAAACTCTTATTCCTATATCTCCATGTTAGTTAAGCTGAACATTCGTACAAATTATCTTACTGCTTATTTCCGTAGGTGCAAGGGGAATATTAGAATACAGTAGGCTTTGTGCGATAGTCAAATCTTTTTGACCGTTGAGATTCCGTTCTCTTTGCACGATTAACATATAAAAAATGAACAACGTTGTTGCATTTCGCTAAAGTTCTAAGTTTTCCGAAACTCACACACATAGCAAGGAATTCTCCGAAATGGTTCACCCTACAAGAAAATTTATTGAGACATAAACTGTGTATTTTAGCAAGATCTACATTTTTTGTATAGTATAATTTGGTCTATCTCTAACGGTTTACCAGTTATGCAAAAGTCGTCCAAAGTAAATATGACTACAGCGGCTATAGCCAGAAAATTCAAGATATACATTCCATTTGTCATCAAAATGTCTCAAACATATGACATTTTAATCAAAATCGTTAGAGCCATTTTAAAGAAAATCAAAATTTTTGAAAAATCTTCCATGTAAAGGGTAGTGTAGGGTGAGGCTATTTTCTTCAAAATCGTCGTGTCGCATGCTTGAAAGACATTAAACTTAAATACCAAGTTTGGCTTTTAACCGACTTTTCGTTTTTGAGTTATGCTGTCCACAGACTGACAGACACACAGACACACATACACACACAGACACACACACGGACCTTTTTCTAAAAATGCTTTTTTTTTTTATTCAGGGGGCCTCAAAACATATATTTGCGGTGAAATCTCGACATCGAATTTTTGGGTGAAATACAATACTTCCCCTACTTACCAGTAGAGAAAGCAATTAATTATTTAATTTTACGTAATGGTTACAAAAGCTGGCAAGATCGTCTAGATATTTGTCAAAATGATCGTAGTAGCTAGAACGTTGCCAACATTAGACTAACGAAAATGCTTCTAAAGGTTTCACAAAATAACAAAGCAACAGTGCCTTGATCTCCTCTCTGACAGAGATTATCGTGCCTTCTTTTGGAAGGGAAGTAAACCAGGTGGCCCCGTGTCGTGAAAGAACCCCAAGGCGGGTTCCACAGTAGTTAAAGAATTATTTTAAAAAAATCAACTCTGATATCGATCACGGAGTAATAACACAGCCAAATTAGTCTTTTTTTGTTTTGAGTTTCTTGTATTTCCTTACTAGTTTTGTGTGTTGGTTACCAACGATAAATAAGGTTATATTGACGTTATTTAACCGCTATTATTTCTTCTCAGTTCTCTACAAATAACAACGAAGTGGCCCGAACATGTCACTGAGCTCCATTAACGAGAAATCATCATTACAAATGTCGGTCTGGTTAAGCGCTGGCCTACTGAGCCCAAGGTCGCTGATACAAATTCAGCCCAGACTGATGGTTTTAAGTGTGGTTAAAAATGACAGCCGCATGTCAATAGATTCTGCTTTTGCTTCGATATTTGCTGTTTTTGGATTATAGTGTTCCATTGTTGAAGTTGATATACAAGCTTCTATCCTTTATGAGACTCCAAAAATAATTTCCAAAAATGAAAATCAAACTTCATGAGAAATGCTTAATGCTTTCCTTTTTCCGCTGTGAACATAAGTAATAAGTGGTTTAAAATGTCTGTCGTATGTTAATAAATGAGGAAATTATACTTTTCAGTAACTATACAGAATCGACAAACGCTATCAGGCCTCATTTTGGAATAGATCTTTACTTTATAAATCTCCTGATTATACACTTTAATAAAAATTATAATTATATGACAATGACTCATTCTGACGGAATGACAGGCAGATGGCCGTATCCTTTTAAACAAGACTAACTACTTCCGAAGCCCTCAGAGGCTATCAATACAGCACTTTAAGAAGTGATTGGTATCTGATTGGAACACAGATAGCTTATAGATCTCTTCAAGAACTGCAACCGATCACACGGGTTTTAAACAGAGCAATAAGCCGAAGAAAAAGAAATAATAAACTGCTAACGTGAGAAACGGTCGAGTTCACTGCCTCCTGGATGTAGAACCTGTCAGAAAAATCAAGATGGATGATGTGTACTACAAATAAGTGGCGTACTTGTTTACAAAGCGACTCTGGCTGAACCAGTCCTGTCGGAACAACTGGAATCACTTATGTGCGCACTGATGCCAGGCCATCATGATGACGACGACGATGGCCTTAATGAAATTCCTTCTTTTTTACACTCCAGGGGAACAAGGCTGCAGAAATAAGCGCCTCGAGTTCACAGAACTGATAAAACTGCATCTGAAAAATTACATTTGTACCTACGTTGCGAAATCATCATATTAGCAACGGATACAAGGGCTCGGATTTTTATAACCAACAACTCTTGAAATATGCTCTTGGATTCACCATCTAGAAGTCTCATACACATAGCATCACGACTAACATTGCTATAGCATTCTATGTTGTTTCAGTACTAAAAGTGTCTGTAACATCAATTCCATAAAAATGATATATTTTACTTATATCCAATCAGTACTTTCATGTGGCATTATTCTATTGATTCAGATACATGTCAAATGTTTAATCCAGGCATGGGCAAAATCGGCTCAAGTTCTCACCTCATTCCACCGGCCATCCCTCCCCAACTTGTTGTTCAGGATCATTCAGTGGCGAGTATGGCTATTTCATGAAGAGTGCTAGAGAGAATTTGTTGTAAGTTACAAGTAAAGCAAAGTTTGCTGTTTAATATGCCGATTTCAATTTGCAAACACAAAGCGTTACAATATCTAACGCCACTATGATCAGAAGCATAAATCAAACTTTGTTGATCTAGGTATTTGTTTACCGTTTCTAAAGGTACTTTCTAAATATTCGTATTTGTAAGCATATAAAGAGGACGATGTTATTCTACTTTTTAGGGGTTTAGTGTATTATTAGTTTATTAATATAAAGTACTGTATTTCGTATTTTAAAGTTTGAACACAATATTACGTTTAAAACGAAACAATTTATTTTATGAAATACTATTAAAATAATTTTAAGGCTAAATAGCAATAGTCGCGGACCATACATTGCCTCTCTCAGATTACTTACATCAGTCACATCTACAATCTCTCGATTTATTTCAGCGTGGTTAATTAACACCCTGTATAAGAAACTCTGCCGTTAATCATAGAAGAACGTAGAGTAGAGAAAATTCATACTGCAACGAGAAGTATCTATATTTTACACATACCCTCATTAACGAAGAAATAACTCCAATTCAAATAGTAACTGTAACTGTACAGAACAATTATGACAGACGCAACATTTATTAGCGGCTGGTACCTAACCATTATTATTATCTTACCTATTGTACAAATAACTTTTGGCTTTACAGTGTGATTTCACAGTATGTTTAACTATACAACACCGCATTTTGTCATTTTCAGAGCATGGTCGCTATTCAGTTGTTTCTCGCAATGCAATGGGAACAACATGGAATTTCAAATCCAGCATATAGCGACTCACATTTAAGCATATGACTAGTTTTGAATTCTTCTATTCCCTAGTACCTACAACGAAATATGTACCTAATAATATATTGCTGCAAAGGTTTATCTCGGTTAGTGTGAAGAGGATAGAAAATAAGGTATTGTAAGAACAGCTTGTAGAAGCTAAACGATAGTGAGCAGAAGAAGTCATGTGAATATAACATTTTATACACTCTTTATTAAAACAAATAGTTGCTTACTGGTTGAAGAGTTGTATCGAAGCATTTAAACATAAATTGCATTTTAAGGTTTTTCTCTTAATTTATGAATCAAAATAAGGAATAAACGTATAGGAATGAGTGAGTGAGTGAGTGAGTGAGTGAGTGGGCCCGAAGAAGTATACAAGAAAGCGCTCACCACGTGCACTGCGATATACGATAGATTTACTGCGGCTGGTTGTAACGCAACGAAAGTGTGCCAACGGGAACTGTCCCTCCACTGGAGGTCCTCATAGAGGGCGATTAAACAGCCCTCCAGTATCCACAGCGAGTAGATGTTCTTGCCTTTAAGCAAATATACCAGCCATCTGTCCGGTTGCGGCACACGCCTCTTTTATTTAGTAGTTTCTCTCTAAAAATTCATAGCTAACCCACTTCTTTCCGCTGAATTTGGTTGTTTTAGAGCCCTTTTTGGCCCACATGTTGTTTAAATACTGCCGAAAAATAAGCAAGAAGGGTCGTGTAAATGGAGCACACATGGTGTTTAAAACCTGAGCTAGACCTTTTAAAATGAATGAATAAAAAAAATTACTTCCAAATGGTGACTGAAGGTTCGGGGAACATTTATATGCATAATCATCAATTTGATCATTTCTCGGTCATTTTTCAGTCTCAGAGACCCTTAAGAGACTGTGACAGGGATTCCTGAAGCTGTTCAGGAATTGGAAGAGGCATATGTAGGAAAATACTCGTAATTCCTGCAATAGATGATTAAGGTTATGTTAATTTGTACTCTTTTTCAATGTCACACCTGTAGCTTTCACTAAAGTTGGTTATTCCACCATAATGAATTTTGAAACTCTTTCATTGTTCTCAAATGTAAGTATTTTTGAGAAAAAATGTTATAACGTAGCTCTTATACCTAAAAAGTACTACGCAAAATGAGAAAGTTTGGGAAATATTTGTCAAAAAACCTTTTGACATGGAAAATCTTTTTCGTGTTAGGCGAGACAAACATTTGCAGTAGTTATTTTATTGCCTTCTTGCTTGTGAGTGCTATGGAAGTACGAAAATACAATAGGCTTTGAGCAATAGTCAAATATTTTAAAGCTTTGAAATTCCGTTCTCTTTGCATGGCCAAACAGATAAAAAGTGAAATTTGAGAAAAGTTTAAGTACTGCAAAACTCATAGTACAAATGCAAAGGAAAATCTCCGAAATGGTTCACTCCACAAAAAAGTTATTTGGACATAACCTGTATGTTTTAACAAGATTTACATTTTTTTTGTATAATAATACCTAGTCTGTCTCATGCGCTTTGCTAGTTATGTAAAAGTAAGCAGGAATACATGGGTTATAGCCAACAAATTTAAAATATACATTTCATTTGCCATAAAAATATCTTTAGACACAAGACATTTTAATCAGAATCGCTAGAGCCATTTTTAGAAAATTAACACTTTCTAAACCATTGCCTTGTAAGGGTAGTTCAGGGTGGAGGAATTTTCTTCAAAATTTTCGTGTCGCATCCTTGAAATATATTAAACTTAAATACCAACTTTGGTTTTTAATCGACTTTTCGTGTTTGAGTTAGCTTTTTACAGACACACACAAGGACCTTTTTCTAAAAATGCTTTATTTATTTTGGAGGTATTGAAATCTAGACATCAAATTTTTGGGAGAATACAATACTTCTACTTACTGTACATAGTAGAGAAAGTAATAATAATGTGCATTATTTTGGAAGCGTCCTTGTGTTCCAGTTGCAGTTGGCAACTGAGCGGGTGGTTTTCCTTTGTTTTAACGTTTAATGTTGTCCCGTGCCAAGAGCCGCAAGGTCTCCAGAACGAGACTGTAATCTGTAATTTAGTTTCCTTTCTCTCCGACCTTCCTCATGATGCAGCTGCAACACAAAGCACGTGGGTGAACTCAGCGTGATGCAAGCGTGCCACTTACGGCAATAAAAATCTTACGAGCCTGTGATTCATGATCGTACCTAGCCTTGCTACAAATTTACTGATGTTAGGGACTGCAAGACAGGTATGCTGAAAATAAAATACGACAGCTCTAAAAGTTTCCCTTTTCATTTTGTCTTCTTTTGACAATT
This sequence comes from Tenodera sinensis, assembly GCA_030765045.1. Classification (NCBI taxonomy): domain Eukaryota; kingdom Metazoa; phylum Arthropoda; class Insecta; order Mantodea; family Mantidae; genus Tenodera; species Tenodera sinensis. Next base: position 90,296,486 of record CM060969.1, on the reverse strand, counting down.
GGACCCGTTCATAGCAATAAATATTGTCATACAGATTTTATAGCCTCGACCGTCCTTACTCGCTTAGTCTTGGTCCATCTTCAATTCGTCTTGGATGCCATCACTCATTGTTTCTTTACTAATATTTTCAATCCTTAATGTTTTATATTTGTAGCTACGAATTTTGTCAGTAATGAACAAAAACTTATCTCTAAAACACGCCATTTTACTTTCTTTACTATTTATAGTAAGTAGGGGAAGTATTGTACTCCACCCAAAAATTCGATATCAAGATTTCACCGGAAACATACGTTTTGAGGCACCTGAATCTAAAAGAAAAAGCATTTTAAAAAACTCAAAAACAAGTCAGTTAAAAACCAAGGTTGCTATTTAGGTTTAATATCTTTTATGGGTGTGACACGAAGATCTTGAAGGAAATTCCTCCACCCTAAACTACCCTTTGCATGGAAAATTTTTCGAGAAGTTTGATTTTCTTAAAAATGACTAACGAATTTTCTTAAAATGGCATATGTTTGAGATATTTTTGTGGCAAATGAAATGTATATCTTGAATTTCCTGGCTATAGACCACATACTCCTATTTACTCTGGATGACTTTTGCATAACTGGTAAACCCTAAGAGATAGACCAAATCTTACTGTTGATCTCGTTAAAACGTCCAGTTGAATTTTTTGTGAAGTGAACCATTTCGGAGATATTCCTTGTTATTTGTGTGAGTTTTACAATATGTTTACAAATGGAAGAGCGCTATTCATTTTTTGTATCTTGGCCATGCAAATAGAACGGAATTTCAAAGCTTTAAAAGTTTTGACTATCGCTCCAAGCCTACTGTATTTCCACATTCCTCTTGAACTTACAAGATGAGCAATAAGATAATAATTATTTTCTGCAAATTTTTATATCGACTAACATGGAGAAGATATAGGAATAAGAGTTTGTAAGGATAGTTAGTACAAGAGTAGAGAAAGTCATGTGAGTGCAACACATCAGATTTTTACTTTCTCTACGCCTATAGTAAGTAGAAATGTATTCCATATAAAAATAACATGCTAAGATTTCAATGAAAATACATGTTTTGAGACTCCCTGAATAAAAATAATCAGAATGTATGCATGTGTATGTGTGTGCGTGTGTATCTTTGTGTGTGTGTGTGTGTGTGTGTGTGTGTGTGTGTGTGTGTGTGTGTGTGTGTGTGTGCGTGCGTGCGCGCGCGCGCCTATGAACAGCACAACTCAAAAATTAAAAGTCGATTAAATACCAAAGTTTAGTATCTTGCGAGGTTGTAACCGAACATTTTCAAGGAGTTTCCCCCGACTTGAACATTTTGATTTTCTAAAAAATGGCTCTAACGATTTTGATTGAAATACAATATGATTGAGATATTTGTATGCAAAATTAAATACACCTATACGTTGAATTTTCTGGAAATTACCTCTGATGTCCTCTTCATTCTGAATAACTTTTGCATTAATGGTAAACGAAAGAGGTAGGCAAAAGCTTACGAAAAAATGTAGATACGTTAAAACACAAAATGTATGTGAAACTTAGTTTTTGAGTAAACCACTTCGAAGATATTCTTGTTATTGGTTAAATTTTCCAGTACGTACTCTTTTCTCAAATGGGAAGTCCTTACTCGTTTTTTTTTTTTTTTTTTTTTTTTTCTATGCCCTGGACGCAAGGAAAATGAAATTACCTACAAAGCCATTATATAACTAGAGGCAGAAATCTTGAAAGATTTGGTTATCTCTTAAACCTAGTGTATTCTTTTCTCACATGTAATAACAGCATGTCTACAAACGTTTATCTGGCTTAATATGAAGTAGATAGAAGAATAAGCTTTTTCAAGACTATTTTGTATATCAGTGAGAAGAGAAATTCATGTGTGTGCACACATATTTTGTTATGTTGAGTTCTAACCTATACAACAGTGTCACTTTAACTTTATTTAACACGCACCTAATAAACAAAGTATTGCATTCCAGGCAAAAATTCTAAAAAGTGTTTACAGTAAACCTGCGTTTTGTGACACCCAAATCCAAGAAAAGGTATTAAGAGGTAGCGATCTCTGTCGCTATGACCGGTCGCGAGAGACCGGGGAGCTGACCACGTCCCACCCTCCAGTTCTGCACCCCACTCATGATACCTGTAGTGGACAGATGTGGGGGACGCAGCGGTCGGGCGCTAACCCTTCACCGTTAAGGGCTGTTACGCTGGGGTTTACTTTACTTTTAGGTGCATCTAATGTTGATTTCTTTTTCGTCGGGCTGATGCTGACTCGCTCATCATCATCATCATCATCATCATCGTCGTCGTCGTCGTCGTCGTCATGATCATCATCATCATCATCATCATCATCATCATTATGCTAGCAAAAGTCGGAGTGCCATGAAGCTGTCACAGTCAGGCATTCATCGTTGTCAGGCATCCAATTCGTAACCCTGGATGTGGGAGGCTAACGACCAAACGAGTCATCCAAGCCGACAAAGAAAGGGATCTTGTGGTGACGTTTGGGGGAGGCTAGGTAAAAAAAATTGGGAACCACTGTTCTAGAGCGATATGTTTAAACTGCTTCCAACTGTTGAAACGTTTAGGAAAGCTTTTCGAAATAAAAAATGGTTTTCACAGAAAATTAAATTAAAGTAACATTTAAAGACTCGCCTTTAGTTGTGCCGAACGGCTTGAAACCTGTAAACACAGATTACAGATAACAATGTGACACGAGATGACTGTGTGTGAGTGAGGGGGATGGCCACAGGTGGGTGGGTTGTACATTTCTCGTAAAGTAAACTAGTTTGTATCCGAAGTGAATATTTAGAGTCAGTTTTGAGGTTTTAAGTTTGGGCGGTCGGCCTTTATTTGATAAAGGATGGAGCGTAAGAATAGGTGAAGTCGGCAACATCAGAGAGACCGAAGACTGCGTTTCGAGGGACTCAACCCGCGAGTACAAAGCCAACTGATCGAAACTTCAACGCTCGACAACAACCTACATTTACTTTGGGGCAAAAGCCTTTCATTTTCTGGTAAGTAGCTAACCTTGCAACCCAAACGGGAGTATCTGTTATCAGTACAAATTTATATTATGCCGATATCCCACAGTCCAACTTTTTGGCCGAATACATTGTGTACGACAAAAGCGCATCGTGAGATATCAACAGTTGGATACAATTTCTATCCAACCTGTTTGTATCCAACGCGATTGAGTTGCATCTAACTTTTCCATCCAGCAACATGAAAATAGCCGATCAGCTATCAGTAACAATATGGCGAACTGTGCATGCAATAGTCAGTTATTGTGTATGTGCGATTTTTTAAGGTTTGTCTGAGTAGTTGTGCGTGTATCTGCAATTTTTTTGCACATAATTTGGCCTTAAACACAATGTAAGAGGTTGAGAAATAAATCTTTGTCAATTCGTAAAAAATTGTGGCTGTTTTCCAGGTCCTCTAACCTCAATTCGTTTTGTAATGCTAATATAAGTGTAATTACGCGTTTATATTTGGAAATATCTGAAAGAATAAAAATTATGTGAGTTACTTTTTTGGCAACTATAAGCTTTTGCTACATGCCTCCTTTTTTGACAGACACAATTCGACACTTTACTGGACCATCAAGGTTAGTTCACATGCACCCGGCAACGGTAACAGAGCAACGGCAACGGGAAGCAAGGTAGCATTCATTATCGATAAGTTTATCGATAGAAAGTGCAGGTCGATATTGCTTACACATTTATTTCTAACTAGCAATGGTACATTTTCTAACTTGCGACTAGAGAGAGGTCTAGCGGCTGTTTCATGGCACGGTCGCCTTGGGTAATTTCCACAGCGAAACATGCCGTGCCCGGAGACAGAAACTTAAAACTTGGATAAATCTTCTTTCCCGTTCCCAGGTCCCGGGAAAATTTCTCGTCGGTAGTGAACACTTCCATTTGAATGCATATAGTTAAACTTACTCGTTCTGGTTGTCGTTACCGGTACCAGTGGTTGTAAACCAGTCCTTAGTTATATCCCCTTAACCGGGAGGGGGGACCTGAAGTTAACCAACTTTGGCACTTACTCAGATATTAAGGATGCAAAAATCACCTCAGAGTTTGATGTCTTAGTTTGGACTGAACTAGCTCTAAACTCGACATAACTCAAACATGTTTGGCTATCCCTGAATTTTATAATATATCCTTCCCACAGTTGCTCACGTTCGCCTGTTTAACTTTCGGATCTACTTTATCACGTACACATGAGGTGCTCCTTGGGTTTTTCCCCGTATGACGCCTTGGACAGGAAACCTGATAATCTGCCATTAATGTAACGCTAAGCCGCTACAAAGAGCTTTCATATGCTTCAAAATCCTTCTTGATCCGCGTTCCTTACAAAGTGTAAACCAAGATAGGAGTACCTTTTATACCGGACCTCCCATTCGATAAAGGAGACATTTCAAGAGCTTGCCTTTCGTATGCCTCCATGTTCCATGTAGAAGCAATTTTGTTACAGTAAATAGAGTTTATTTCTTTAGTTAAAGTAATGACATCTGCTAGTAAGAATTTGCTCAAATAAAATTTATAGAGATATCAATGTATTAGGAGTATGGCACTTTATGATCAGATACAAATGAAGATGTCTTGCAAAAAATGCTACACTGTTTAAATAAAATTGCTTTGAATATGGAATGAAAATATCATTAAATAAATCCAAAACTATGGCTTTTAGAGGAGGAATCCCGTTAGATCAAAAATAGTGCTAAACAATATGATAATTAACCAGCTCAAAGAATGTAATATCTCGTACGAGGGAGATGCTGATGTCACAGAGAAAATAAATAAATTAAATTATGTAACAGGCACGTTAAAAAGTACATAAAAATATAGCCCTTAAATAGTCCATAGTTAAAGTGGCAGTACCAACTCTGATGCAATTTGTAGGAGTAATAGCTGAGTATACTAAAAAAGGTAAAAACACAGTTAAGATGTTAGGAAAAAATTAAAAGTAGAACAAAATAAATCGTAGTATTGATAACAATAGAAATCTATGGAAAAAAACAGGTTCAAAGGATGAATAATAACACAATTCCTATAATAACTGATGTGTGGCAAAATTATTGTACTTCAGTATCATGCATCGCACCTCGGTTCTTCTCAGATTTATATGATGCCAAGTCCCTCCCGAATGTTTGTCTTCAATGAATCTGCTGCCAGCTGCTCCAGTGGTAAATCTTTTACTCACGGTGCGCTTGGGTTGGTGTGAGGATAAACTAACACCAATTAAATTGACCGATATATTTAATGGAGGTTAATAATGATCTATTTGAGACGAGTTGTCGACTGTTTGAGGTTAAACTAAATTGTTTTAGAACCTTAGCTCGAGAAAATGTAACTATTGATGTGTTAATCTTCTTACTTCTGACGTATGAACAGTTTTAATTAATTGTCTCCATAACAATGAGAAGTTGCAGTATGTCGTAGCAGTGGTAATCACCTTGCGACGACTGTTATACCCGTACAACCCGAGCGCGGTCCTTAGGCGCTCTGGACTGCTAATAATCGAGCACCGTAAATGGTTTTCTTGTCGACGTGATTTCACTAGCGCCCTAATTACTTTAGCTACACATGCTTCACTAATAGCTTAAGCCGTCAAAAGAAACGTGGAAAATGAGCGGTTCAAAGGATTCTTTGGACTTGAGTATGACTGCTTTGGATGTGAAAAGTAGCGTAAACTGCATGTCATGTAGCACGTGGATGACATTACCAGGGCGAAGCATCTCACTCAGAACCTGCCCCTTTCTACTCTTGTACTACTAGCCATTCTTACAAACTATTATTCCTATATCTTCTTCGTGTTAGTTGAGATAAACTTTTGCAGAAATTATCTTATCCTAGTAGGTACGAGGGAAATATGGGAATACAATAGACTTGGAGCTGTCAAATCTGTTAAAGCTTTAAAATTCCATTCTCTTTGCACATATAAAAATGAATAACGATGTTCCATTTAACAAACTATAAGTTCTCCAAAACTCACACAAATAACAAGGCATATCTCCGAAACGGCTTACTTAAAAAAAAAGACTAAGTTATGTATTTTTAGCAAGATCTACATTTTTGTACAGTAAGATTTGGTCTATCTCTTACGGTTTACCAGTTATGCAAAAGTCATCCAGAGTAAATAGGACTTCTTGGGATATAGCTAGAAAATTCAAGATATACATTTCATGTGTCATAAAAATATGTGTAACATATGGCATTTTAATCAAAAGTGTTAGTCATTTTCAGGAAAATTAGATTTTCCATCTAAGGGGTAGTTTAGGGTGGAGCAATTTTCTTCAAAATCTTCGTGTTGCATCCTTGAAAGATATTAAACTTAAATACCAACTTTGGTTTTTAACTGACTTTTCGTTTTTTAGTTACGCTGTCCACAGACAGACAGACAGACAGACAGACAGATAGACATTCAAATATAGAATAAAATGGAACGACGCTTAGACAAATACAAAATAATTTTAAGGTGCCCAAAATGAGGTCATCGAAGCAATCTTCTGAGGCCAGGAGGAGAACGGATATCTAGACCCTTGAAGAAGATAAAGACGAAAAATAGTGCGAGATATCATTAGCTTCCAAGAAGTTCTGGTTCTAAGAGTACACGAACACAAGATACTAGACTTCAGACTTCTACAATAAAAAATAAATAAAATAAATTTGACCTGTTCATTGAATATTAGACGTTATCAAAACTGCAATTAAGTAAAAGAAGATCCTATATCTGTTCAATACAATGACTTGGTGTGTAAAAGTTTTGTCTATATCAAATGAAACAATAGATACATTTTAGTGTTCCCAGAATTGCTTCTGAACAAAAATATATATCAAGAAATGAAAATGGCACAAAAATATATACCACCAATGCGTATGGAACATTAAAGACAACTTCGCATGTAACAATTTCAATTAAAATGGAGAGGACAATGATATTTCTGTGATACTCTTTCCACAAACACCTTGTGGATGGTATATGAATTATAACTCATAATTTATTTATTTTGTTACTGGAAATGCTGTTCGTGTAGTGACAATATCTTTTGTATAAAGAGAAATTTATAAACATTCTCCATAGCCAATTCATTCCAGAATGTTGTGTTAGAAACTATCAAGTGCTCCTAGTATTTCCAAATTTTCCCAAATTACAGGAAAAAGAAGGCGCAGTAAAACACTGCTAAGTATCATATTTCTTTTTTCACTTCGTTTCTCCATTAATTTGAAGGTCATCTGTCTTGTGTCACAAATTCTACTTAAGTATTTTGATTTTGAGTTTTTAAATTCCACCTATGCCGAAAGTAATAAAATTAACTATTCAAAACTATAGAATGTGTTGTTAGCGATTCGTGAAAAGCTGTCTACATATGTAGTAAATGTGTACAATGTTGAAGACGCACGTGTTTCAGACGACCTTGTGGTGCACATTAGACACATACGTATGTATCATGTAAAGACAGAAGCGAATTGAGCCATGGACACAAGTAGCCATAAAACACGCTACAGAAACCTGTCCTGGCTACTGGGGACAGGTACTGTAATTAAAGCAAACTAGAGGGATTATTGCCGCACGTCCATCACTCGCCCTTCTTGGAATTAGATTACTACTCCTCCCTCCAGAACGTGCTCCAGCATCCAGGTGTGGAATTATTAGCCACGAGAAGGAAGAGGCCAACTCGAAACAAAACTAAAACGTCCAAAGAGGACTTGTATAAAACATAATCTTTGCCCTGGGTAATCTCGTCCAGGGATGGCCAAACTTCAGTTTTACTTCCATAAAAATTTACCTCTATCTGGGATGTCTTATTTCCCAATCCTGTGATGACAAGGGCATGAACAACCTTCATTTAGAAATATAAGAATGGCATCTATCATATTTTAACAATACATTACATAAAAGAACTGATGTATTGTGTTCTTAATCCGCTATCGTTTATTTTTATACCTCCTCTATAAGCTCTGCTTACCAATGTTTTTTACTTTCTCTGTTGCATACAACATCTGGAAGAAATATTGGATTCCGTCCAAAAATTCGATATTCAGGCGTTACTGAAAATACAGGTAAGCATAAGGTCCTTCCCTGCTAGATATAGACATGCGGATTGTTCCAAATGGTATCTCAATACACAAGTTTCTATAGATACAATTCAACTTGAGCTTCATTTAGTTGCCCGAAGAACATATAAACAATACTTAGATGAACATGTCCGATTTGTGGACATGGAGTACATATTTTGTTGGTATACAAATGAATGCAGGGGAAAATGTGTTAGGGAAAAATGGCTCAAAAATATTAATGTTCTAAAAATAAAGTGTTCTTAGACCAGTCTAGAGTGAGGGAGGTTTAAGGGAATATTTGTGGAATGTGAAATGTAAAATGGAAATTGGAAAAGATGAAAGTGTCATGTCAAAAGGAAAAAAAATGAGGTGGATTTTAGAATTTAAAAAGTTGAGAAATGTAACTAAACATTTTTATTGGCAGTCCAGGGAACAAAAGGCCAGGGCACTGCTCTAAGACCCCAAAAAATAACTTAGCACAAATAAATGTTGATATTGATATTGATACAGCGTGTCATGTCATATTCACACCTTAAGGGTATCAATATCAGGAACTGGAAAGCTAAACAGTTGTTCATAACGTACTAACCCTGCCGCCCCCCCCCCCCCCACAACCCATAAAAAGGAGGAGTTTTGTCCCATCACACACTACAGGTCTACCACTTCCTCTTTTATCACCAACACTGCCAGTCTATAAATTTTGCATACCATCCTCTGATGCTGTTCACATCTGTTGCATCAGTAAAACACAAAACACGCTGCGCCTTTCCTCTCAATAGATGCACTGTGAAGGTAGTACTTCTAAATAATACAACATAAAAAAAAAAAAAAAAAAAAAAAAAAAAAAAAAACCAACAACAAAACAAAGAAAGAAAGAGAGATATACGGAGAAAAAATAGAAAAATATTATTTATTTTTCTATCTATCGTAGATGTTGCGATTCAATTAGCCATAATAAGGGAAAGACCTAGTGTTCACCCTGTAAATTTACCTGTGTGTCCTGTGGACAATATACGTCAAAAAATAAAATTCGGTTAAGTACAAAACATGGTATTTCAATTCAGCATCTCCCAAGAATGCGACTCGGACATTTTCAAGAAAACTCCCCACCAAAGGCTATCCTTTACAGCTAGAAGTTTTTTGAAATTTTTGTTGTTATAAAAACACGACTAACAATGTTGATTAAAATATTATATGCTTAAGATACATCTTCAACTTTCTTGGAATAGTGTGCGATGTCTTGTTCATTCTGGATCACTTTGCATAGCTGGTAAACGTAAGAGATAGACAAATCTTACTAAACAAAATGGTAGATCTGGATTATGTCAGATAGTTTTATGGAGAAAACCATGTTCGAGTTATTCCTTAGTATTGGTCCGAATTTTTATTTATTCTTTTTTTTTTTTTGGGGGGGGGGGTTAACGTCCTGCAACGTAATGTTCATATCGGACGGTGAATGAATGAAACGGGTGAAATGATGCTCAAATGAGCCCGAGGTCCATGGAGCTTTAAGTTACCCGACATTCGTCTTCTCAGAATAAGGGAAAACCTCGTAAAAAACCTCACCCGGATAACTTACCCTAAGCGAGATTCGAACTCCCGACCTCTTGAACGTGAGGCAGACACGCCTACCATCACGCTTCCGAGGTGGGCAGAATGAGTTTTTAAGTGCTTATAATTGTTTCCAAGTCCTTCTTTATGTCATGCTCAGGCAAAGTGAATGGCATGTTTGAATTGAATTTGAATTTATTGAGTACTGACGCAGGGCTGCCTTGAACTTGGGCCCTGGCCCTTGAATGGTATATGACAGTGATCAGCAGACTTGGGGAAACTCACTGCGTAAGCATAACTGAACTATGGAACTTTTAGTCACAGTGGGGAAGGTCGTATGCGAGGGTGTGCAGTCTCTTCCAATGACATATTTGTGTGTCTGACAGAATATAACATGGAACACAAACTATCAATAAACTCAGTTGCATGTTGGAAGTTTCGACTTGTATAAACCGCGCTGCAACACGGCGTGGAGCTTACAAATATTCTACTCTGCTAATGCGGTCTATCATTTTTCCTTAGCTGTACAATGATTGGCCATTTGTGTCTAACATGATGCGTGGGAAGAAGACATAAAGGAGAGATCCAAAGCATGACTAGATCCGGACGACGATGCGCACTAGCAAGGACGGGGTCTATGACGGACACGAACACTATCAGCAGGCGACGGCTAAACATCAGAGGGTAGCTTTTGCCAAATCAGGGCTATGCCCTCTATTGACCGTGAAGTGTTTTGACTAGGTACGGTAGCTGCGTTAGAATGTAGTTGTAGAGTTGATTGTCAAGGAAGTCGTTGAAGGGTTATCCTCCACCAGTGGGAGGCTCTCTCAACTTTGGGTGTCTTTGGATATTGTCTGATGTCTAAAATCCGTTATTGATGCAGAAGCTGAAGACTATCTGTATTTGGATCATCTCAGGTGACGTTTAGAAGGGCCTCGATAAGGGTAGCCGCAAACTCAGAATACCACCAATCCTCAAGCCGGCACAACTCGTTGTGCCCAGAATGATTCAGCCATCCCATGAAAAGGGGCCCTGTAGGCCAGCTCAGCACCAGGGAAAAATCTTTACACAGCGCAAAATCCCTTCACAAACCGCCAAATGTAACTAACTACACTTGGCACCACCACACCTGTTACCTATTCCTCTCGGTTTCCTGTCACTGGCACTGCATTGCTCGACGGTTCTACAAGCGACCGACGAAGTAAATAGTAGGGCAATGGTCGCTTGGATGGCTAGACATCCAAGATCTGACACATCCCGCCGCCACTGACAACACAGGAACCCAGCCTGCACCATCAGACATACAAAAACACCAAAACTTGTAAAACCTTGACAAACCTATACCACCTCACGGGTAAATCCGTAATTAAACGGATAGGTACCGTGGCCACCTTACCATCCGCCTGGGTTAACCCAGGCGACTCGTACTCACTCCTGGACTCCGCAACGCACCAATCACCGCCACTCGGTCCTATATTTGATGATGAAATGAAAGGAAGTAATGCGAATAAGAATCCAAGGAGAGTGAGGAAACAGCTCAGAATTCCCCTAACGATCAGGAGATACCATGAAAAAGCCCAAGGCTAGAGTGCTCGACCCTACGGAACTCGGAACCTCTCAACACAAGCCTAACACGTTAACGTGGGGCCTTTTCGCTCGGTAAAAATATTACATGAAGAAATTAAAACCATAAAGGGTACCTACATCTAAGAGGGAAGCATAAAACCACAAGATAAGATTTAATGCAAGAGTTGCACTCGCTGGTGTATCTTCCACTAAATTACACTACATTTGTCTCACATTAACGGCTGGCAAGTTGAGTTGGGGTTTGGCTCCATCAGTCTGAAAGTCACTTCACCATTTTTCATTTAGCTTGTCACGTCTTCTTTGTAGGGACTGATATAATAATAATTTTAACTTGCTGTGCAATGCTTGCTAAGCCCTCGCGTAACAATATACCCTACCCTGTGGTGACGCTTCTTTATCCCTCCTGACGTTTATAAACAGCTTGTATTTTCTGCATAACTGCAATGTCACGACATCCTAAGTGGAAGAAATTGCCTGTAAATTACATCATGAAATGTGTGAACGCCTTTCGCGGATCATAATCCGTGTAACTAAATGGACTCTAACCATGTGCATGTTAATTTACTGTTACAACACCAGGATCGTGCTCGTCGCGACCCTCGAGTCAACTTACACAGCAGCTGAATCTACGTTGTTCCGGTTTTCATCATCAACTTCATCATCATTCTGGAATGATGCATTAGAATAGAAACAGACGAAATACGAAATCCAATATAACTAAGTCAGAGCTGCTGGTCTCCGATAAACAGTGCGAAGAAAGTTTAAGTGCCTAATTCATAATATAGTGACAAAGACGACAAAATCAGTGTGGTTATTTTACTTTCTCTGCTACGTATAGTAAGTAGGGAAGTATTGTGTTCCACGCAAAAATTCGATGTCGAGATTTCACCGGAAATATGTTTTGAGGCCATCTGAATCCAAAAAAGCAGTTTCAGAAAAAGGTCCCTATATGCGCGCGCGTGTGTGTGTCTGCCTATGTGTGTGTCTGAAGTCTGTGGGCAGCATAACCAAAAACGAAAAGTCGGTTAAGAACCAAAGTTGGCATTTAAGTTTAATGTCTTTCAAGGATGGGACACGAAGATTTTGAAGAACATTCCTCCTCTTTAAACTACACAATACAGGGAAAATTTTTTGAAAATTTTGGTTTTCCTGGGAAATGGCTCTAACGATTTTGACTAAAGTGCCATATGTATAAGATATTTTTATGATAAATTAAATGTATGTTTTGAATTTTCTGGCTATAGCCTATGTAGTCCTGTTTACTCTGGATGAGTTTTGAATAACTCGTAAACCGTAAAAGATACGAGACTATACAAAAATGTAGATCTCGTAAAACACGTCATTTACGTCCCAATTATTATTATTATTATTATTATTATTATTATTATTATTATTATTATTATTATTATTATTATTATTATTATTATTATTATTATTATTATTATTATTATTATTATTATTATTATTATTATTATTATTATTATTATTATTATTATTATTATTATTATTATTATTATTATTATTATATTTTTTTTTTTGTGAAAGTTTCTTCCTTCAAAATAGAATGCACAACAAAATAGTTCATTTTTACCGACTTTAATATAGTCTTCAGTCCCTGATATTGCAACTTACAACTGTTTTCTTCTCGCATCCTTAGCATACAATTTTCAGTTCCTTCTCTGTCTCACAAAAACTAACTCTGACGATACTATCACTCAACACTCATTAACTGCTTCGTTTCTTCCTTCACGACGTCCGTACGTATGTGGGGTGACACACACACACACTCTCTCTCTCTCTCTCTCTCTCTCTCTCTCTCTCTCTCTCTCTCACTGTCTCTCTCAAAGTCAAAAGTGCCTGCTGCGACGGCTTATAACTACTACTGTGGTTCTGGCACTCTGATTGTTGTCACATGTTTGCTCGCATGAGTTGTGTGGGGAAGCTTTACCTCGAGCTCATTTGATTCACGCCGCGCCTAGTATGTGGTGTGAGGCAGCTTGGCCCTACCGTCCTTAGTTGTGCGACAATATAATAAAAAGTAAAACATAAAAAACCATGCTCCCAACAACAACCCCATCTGAGAGCTCAAAATAAATTGTGCGAGCGGTACACAGCTTGCACAAAAGGGGAAAGGAGTTAAACTGTTCAGCAACTATACACATGGCAATATATGGATCCGAGATCATTGCGGACCTTCCTGCTCCAAATAGAAAGTTGTCATCAAAATTATTGGTCGCTGTTGTGGCAGAGCGCACTGAACACTTGCACATGCACAGGCCTTCGCATGTCCGTACTGCGAAACACAATAGCCGAAGCTTGATTGCAAGAACTGTGAACGAGAAAGTTTTCCAAGTCCATTAGGAAGTTTGCGGGCTATCGAATTGTGGTAGCAGCAGGCGCATCGACAACATTGCCTACAAGACATCTGGTCTTGTTCCTACAGTTCGCTCTGCGTCCCACTATGATCAGCCTGATGAAATAGATGCAGAAAAAAGACCATTTATGAACCCACTATTCTCTATTATACGAACATATACAACCTAAAAGAATCTCGGTTACTGGATAAATAACAGGAGCTGGAGGTACAGTCCCAAAGAAGTACGTGTTTTGGGTAGATTATGGCCTGGACAAACACCTGGTATAATATGGCAAACAGGGTGTCAATTTACATCATACGATATCATTTGTGCTCATAATCATGACATTTATTTAGCAAATGCATTGATATTGGCATGCAATATTTTAACAGCATTCGTTTTTCACCTATTACTTACATTTTAATATGATAATATTGATACCTATTGTTTATATTTTCTTGAAGTTTATTATTAATTCAATCTCTTCTAATGTTACACGGTTATACATTTTTAAGAAATAATGCCAATTGTAGAGTTATACTTTGTCTTTTTGGCAGCTCTCAAATGAGGTAAGTGCTATGACGCCGGGAGCGGCGCAAAACAAAGGACTGTCGGACTGAGCTACTTCTCACCACATACCAGCCCACCCAGCAAACAAAGGCGCCCAAAGCCAGATTGCCTCACACGACTGTATGTGTATACATGACTAACAACAATCAGAACGGCAGAACTACAAGGGGTTTTCTTTAGAGCCTTCAGGAAATATCTGGCTACATCATCGCGGCATGTTTGAAGAAGTTCGCGAAAGGTTCATGTGACGTTATCCCCGCTGTACATGGAGGCCAGAAAACAGCAGAATTAGAGTTACAGACATGATTTGGTTAGTGTATCAGTGCGAGGCAGCTGTGTGTGTGTGTGTGTGGGGGGGGGGTGGTGTACGGTCGTTGTGAAAGGTACGGTGCATCGAAGTAACGAAGATTTAACGAGGTGGAGTGATTGTATCCTCGGAGTTAGTGTACGAGAGGCAGAGAAAGTGAAGAAAGACACTAAAAGGAGTGAGTCAAGGTTACGAGAAGTAAACAGTTGTGAGTTGTAATATCATGTAGCCTGAGAAGAACTGTGCATTTGTAATAGCATTTTGGAAGAAAAATAAAGCGACGATCAAAGTAATTGGACTGATTTTGTGTTTTGTCACAGTACATTAAATACTAATAATGTTGTTCTTACATCATTTTCCGCCCAGATCCTTTTAATGGTGATACAGTACGTAGACATGTATAAAGTATGGAACTTCCTTGCAGTACCATTAGCACAGTTTGTATATAAGTCTCAGACTTGGAATATGACTCGCTAATCGTCAAAAACCTTTTCCCCATAACGTTGTTTTATAAAATCTAGAGATTCAGCGTTACGTATGGTGTGGAAGGCATGAATCTATGTACCTAGGTAGAAAGAGTGCATTTAATGCCCGCTTTGGAGGAAATCTGATGTCTTGTCAGTTGTTTCAGCGAAAGAAATTAGGCTCGGGGATCGGATCGAGGTAATTAGACATGACACTAAGATCGGGAAGGAGATTAGGGACCTGAGAGTCTTCTTTCTTGCTAGACAGCACAGTGACGAGCGATTATCTGGTATCTGTCTCTCAAACAGGCCTTCCCTCCTGCATCATATTTAATTGGATACACGTTGCTCCTGGCGCCAAAATAAAATAAACACAGGTTAGCTTTCTCCGAATATTCCCTTCAGTTCCTTTAATGTCTTCAGTTCTTTTTGTGTAATACACAGAGAAATTTAAAAACTTGATTATTACAATAATTAAGTTACTATAGTCCTGCAGCTGTAAATTTTAATTTATGCATAAGGGTTTCTCCTTAGCGTGTTGGTGGCGTTGCTGCTTACCAAGCAGGGGATACGGGTTCAATTCCGGATACCGGCGTGAGGAGTCTTAAGTATACCAAACTTGGTATTTAGTTTCAGCAGTTCCAAGGATGCGTTACGAAGATTTTCAAGAAAATACCCTCCAGACTAACTTTTACATGGAATATTTTTCGGAAATTTTTACTTTCTCAAAAATGGCTCCAACGATTTTGGTTAAAATACCGTATGTTTAACATATTTTCATATCAAATGAATTGTGTGTTTTGAATTTTCTAGAGATGCCTTCAGAAGTACTCCTCGTTCTGTATGACTTGCACAACTGGTGAAACACAAGAGGTAGATCATGTGAAAACACACAAAAGTGCGTCAAATATTTTTTTGGGGAGTGAACTATTTCCGAGATATTCATTGTTACACGTTCGAATTTTCTATACTCATCTCAAATGAGAAGTCCTTATTCGTTTGACCGTGCAGAAGGAACGGATTTTCAAAACCATTCCATAGCGGCCAGCTCTTAAAACATTTCACTATCGCTTTAAACCATTCCTGAATTTGTTTCAAAGTTGGGAAACATTCCTATTAATATTTTGTTGCCGACTGTAGGAGTACAAGAGTTGCTGATAATGTGCCTGTGTATAACAAGGTATTAAAAAACCTTCGTGCTCTTAGGTGTCTATCCTAAAATTTGACAGAGTCTTAAAATGTTTATCTACTAACTACAAAGTTATTATATATTTCTGCTGAGAATCTCAAGAAGCTGAAATATAGTTATGTTTCACGCCATATCCCTTCAACTACGAAATCAGCAATGAGAAAATTACTACATCACTAATGCAAAAACGTTCCTTATTTGTCATATGTGATGC
Source organism: Tenodera sinensis (assembly GCA_030765045.1). NCBI lineage: Eukaryota > Metazoa > Arthropoda > Insecta > Mantodea > Mantidae > Tenodera > Tenodera sinensis. The sequence goes on along the minus strand of CM060969.1, from coordinate 90,280,179 downwards.
ACTTTGACTTCACGTAAAGCTCTGTTTGCATGCGATTGTATCTTCTCGCTTCTAGCGACAAATTCTACACGCTCAATGATACGGAAAACCTTGCAAGTGCATTGTGTGTCTACATCACTGATCTAAGTTCTCATGAAGCGGTTGATTTTCTGGAATAAGTGTGAAACATTCCCCTCACGTATCACACAACTTGAGATCTCGTCTCCAAAGTGAATAAACAACGCCGATACCATCCCCGATATGGGATCCACATCTCTTTTCAATGCTGCTTTGTGCCCATGGCTTACACATAAGACTTGTTTTCATTGAATTTTGTAAACCAAATGCATCACTATCTGATAATATTGACGTGGCATGTAACGTGTGGGGCTTGCATTTGAGATGTCGCAGTTTCGATTCTCAGTCCGGCTGGTCACACTGATCATGGGTTTTTCGTGGTTGCCTAGTGTCGGTGGGCGAATGCTTGGATGGTTCCCCTTCTATCACAAACTTCCCGCCCCCATCGTATCATTTCTTCTGCTTTATAGCAAATGAGCCGTTGACGCGGTTGATGTGCATTTTGTGGTAATGATGTAGTTTTAAGGGCACTCAAGTAGTTGGGCTTATAAACTGGATCATGTCAAAAGCCATAAATAAACCTCAATATATGCTATAAATACTGGTTAAAAACAAATATAGATAAATAAACCACACTAATGAGGCAATAGCCAGATAAAAACAAATGTATAAAAAGTTCCTTAAGTTATGAAATCTTGATATCTAAAATACTAATCCTTATATTGATGTTTGCCACTGTTGCGAATTTCAAAACTCTTGTTTATCGTCCGCTAGGACCTCTGCAAGACTGACCAGTAGTTGCAGAGTCCCGAAGGTGCGCTTGAGAAACACACTCTAGCAGCAGCGGTTCGTCACACAGCGGACAAAGAGAAACAGGGTCCCCATTAAAAAGGTAACCATGCGTAAAATTGCAGTGGCCAATTTGCAATCAAACCAAGATCATCTCCTCGCGACGAGTTAAACGAGAGGAGATTATCCAGTACTTACTGAGCGAGATGGCTCCGCGGTAACCTGTAAGGCTCGCATTCGAGAGGCCTTGGGTCCGATTCCCTGGCCGACCTTCCTGATTCATGGGCCTTTTCGGGGGTTTCCCCGAGTCACCAGGAAATGCTGGGAAGGATAATTACATCTTCCGAATTTCCTGTCCTTGCCTTTCATTTCATTGATAACTTCATTTATCCTTCATCCAATTGGTCCTTTCAACGCCACAAGTGCCAGCAAAGCGGTTAGATGCAGTTTGGCAGGGATGATATGCACACAGTAACTCTTTCCGTCTCTCGCTGTCCGTAGACAGTCACCCAATTTATGACGGCGCACATATAAAACGGCTCTGCTCTGTAAGTGGAAGTGCTTTTGTGAAAGTGCTAATGCATTTTTTATTAAGTAAATCATTTCGGGGATATTTCTTGCTATTTGTCTGAGTTTTGAAATGCTTACACCTTTCTCAAATAAGAGGTTGTTATTAATTTCTTTTTAATCTTTTGGCCATGCAAAGGGAACGGAATTTCAGAGCAATTACACGGCGCCCAGCTCTTAAAAGATCTCGTTATGGCTTAAAGCTTACTGTGTTCCCATTTTCCTCTTCCACCTACAAGGAATTAGTATTAAGATAATGTCTGCAAATGTTTATCTCGATTAACATGAAGATGATAGAAGAGTATTTATAAGAACAGTTTGTACAAGAGTAGAGAAAGTCATGTCAGTGCAACACGGCATATTTTTAACTTAAGTGTGAAAGCAGAAGAATCATTTATTATATGAATAAAATTGTAGAGTTACATGTGAATTTGTAATGAGTGAAAAAAATCCCTTGTGTGTGTATCTGTGTGTGTGTGTGTGCGCGCGTATACATAGAGGCATTAAATTATCACTTGGTCATTGTTTTCTCTCTTTCTCTCTCTCTCTCTCTCTCTCTCTCTCTCTCTCTCTCTCTCTCTCTCTCTCTCTCTCTTTTTTTTTTTTTTTTTTTTTTTTTTTTTTTTGGGTACAGGTTATCTCTAGGTAATTCTTTTGTGTAGTAAGTATTGTCAACTGTGTCCCATAAATCGCTGGGAAAGAATTTATTATACATTACAATTGGTTAACAATCAAAATAGAGGCACACAATTTTGTTATAATAATTAATGTATTTTTCCAGAAGAAAAATGTTAAAAATAAACTGAGATTTGTTTGAGATTGGTTTTCTGTTAAAACAAGTGAAAATCGAAATACATATAATTCTGGGGTTTCGTTTTTCTTAGTTGGCAGAGTTGAATAAATCAAACCATACTAATCAATATATTTTGGGTTATTTTTTATATATTTTAATAGTTTTTGATCAAATCTTTGCGGTATAGTATTTAAATTCATATTTTATTTATGGAATAGTCTAGATAAAAATCATTCGACGGTTTGATCTTCCCAGGTCAGACTTCTTATGATATTACTTGTGATAAAACGTGTGGGTGAACGAATAAACGAAAATATAAACTATGTTTTGCTCTGGTCATATGCTTTACTAATACTAAAAGCAGTTAATGGAAAGGATTTGTATCAGTACTATGTGCAGTTGATAGAGATGCATTGAGCAATTGGCAGGAAATGAATAAACATCCCGGCCACTGCCACTTCTTGCCTAACAGACTGGATGGACCAAGCACTGTTTAAAAGGAACGCCCTTTAAAGGAAGCGTATATAAGATCAAGAGGGAAAAAACATGGTAAAAAATTGCCGAGCTACTGGAGTTGAGCGTTTCTTTTGTTATTTTGTCTCCCCTCTGTTATGCATCCCCCTCTTCTTGCTCCCCTCTCTCCCGCGGGGCATGTACCTGTCCGCCTGCGTCTCTCTCTCTCTCCCTCTCTCTCCGACGCACCATGTCTAATGTTCTGTCGGCCGGTAGGAGGAGGAGACTCAAATAATAATCATAAGCATAATAATGAAAAAAATGATACCTCGCAGCTACTGAAGCCTACTGGAGAGCGTTACGCGTCCGTCCGTCCGTACGCTCTCGGAGGTTACCATGGACTGGCCACATAACAATACCGCTGTCAGGGTCATTGGCAGGTAAGAAAAACAATACAGCGACCAGACGCGTGACGCCTTGCATCCGCTAACGTGCACTTAATTGCAAGTATGTGTTCAGGATGGCAATTGGAACTGGTGAACTCAACTTCACTTCTCCTCTGCTTCTAACATTAATGGTCATATTTCTAAAAACAATAAAATAGTAAGGTAAGCAAGCAAATAAGCACGAAAAATGATGAAAATAATATCAAATTAAGCAAAAACGATTACACGCAAATATAATAATAAATAGTTTCACAGAATTCTTACCTTATTAAAGGCTTTTACAGTACTCTAGGAAGGTCATCCTGTCACTTTCCTATTTAAAACTTGTGCGTCCATCAGTGAAAAATGATTTGTGTAGTGAAAATGTCGTTTTAACATCACATGACGTCACCGACGTATGAGAAAAGCACCACAGTTCATCATCAGTAAATTCGTCTTCCATATATGTACTTTGTTAGAAATTTGACAGTGTTTTGTAACCGGAATTTTTCTGTAGCATCTAATTGAGCTTATCAAACGCAAATTTTGCAACCCCGTGTATTTCTGACGACAATGTTGCAGAAATTTCGAAAATTTCCGGGTTGCCTTTGGTCCCAGTTAGTCCGGATAAACTGTATGCTTTCCTGGATGCGGTTTTCAGCGAAACATTCTTGTGCTGTGGCAATACTGACTTCATCTAAATTTAGGGAATTCGTAATACGTTTCACTTCACTGAAATGATCTGCGTGGTATGACAGACTCTAACCACGTTCCTCATTGAGTTAAAACTGGTTAAGGAGACGAAGATAAATTTGAAAGGAGTTCAAGGAAGTTTGGAATTCTAATCGGTGACTTTGCAAACACTTTCTTCACGTTAGGAACGAGAATATCCACGTCTTTATGCTGGCTTCTGACAGTTTCAGCGACACGAAGAAAACCATGAACAGGCACGTCAGGTGAACTAATTTACAATAAAGGACTTTTAATCCAGCTTCCGCTTCAACAATATATGGAGCAACATCTCTGACAAATAGCAATACATTGTCATACTGTGCCCCTTTTGACCAACTATTGCTAAGCTCAAAATACATATTTTGCTAGTGGCGTCTTATTCAAAAATGTTCTGCATTTTTGTTTTTCATCAACCTCTTTCGCAGCATTCACTTGCTCTCCGTGTACAACTTGTATTTATGTGGTTCTGAGCGTGTTATTTTCTCTAGTCCCCTAATTTCTTTTAGCCTTTGACTTACAACGTTCTTCTTCATAAGAATGACTCGTATGAGTTAGTGGTAGTGTATGCAGTTAACGATGTTACATAGAAACAGATGACTAAAATACTCTTAAAGCAACAGAATTTATTTGATAAAATATTTTAGGGATCTCAAAATTACGGTATGATTAGCTAGATACCACGAGGGATTGAAATTCTATGTTTCTTCTTTAACAAACAGAATGTTTGAAACTCATACGATACTACCAGATTAAGGCTGGGCGCTTCGTAGCATGCTGCTCTGGCCTGGTGACGTCAGGGCACTGAAGTATTATACTATCCAGTTATACTAAAGTGTAACAAGGATGTAGCCTTCAAACAACTAGAGCTATCATTCTTATATAAGACAAAAAGGATACATTGTCATGGCGCCGGAAATGATTGCAGATTTTATGGAAATGTACAAATACAGCTCACAGAAAAGTTATTGTAATAGAACATTTTTGCTAGGATCGGGAACAGACTCTCAATTAGGTTTCACTCGAATGTTCGTCTCAATTTCTTTATCCTTAAGGAGTCTTAACATAAGTTTATATTGAACAGCAATTTCCTCAAATACCTAAGTGAACTGCTAATCCACTTCGCATTACTTTGAGATACAAAACGTTCAAGACAATATTGCTGTCGTGGTGAAATGAAGTTACGTCTACGTTTTACTGATAAATTCCGCTATTGAAGGTCTAATATATACAGCTAACACAAACTGTCTGTCTTACCTTTTGAATATTGTGAGAGAAAGCGAATGCATCATATTATTGTCATATTAATAGCTTCTTGTCAACTTCGCATATTCTTAGGACTTGCAAAGGGGAATGAGTAATTTTAATAGGAAGCAAAGTAACATTTCCGTGCTGCAGATACAACGATTTCAAAACAAGTGTGTAATTTTCCCCTACCTGGGAAAACTAATAATTAGTTATGACTAGGCATAGGAATTCTTAAGTAGCCCAGTTCAAGTTGTCTACATTATCATGACAAAGAATGCAAAACAAAAGAAACCTAAGATCACTGAGACAGGTAAAAACGAGTGTGGGAGGGATGGGGATGGTTTGTTACCTGGGATGTCCCTGCCTAAAATTATTTGCTTCCGTCTTGATATTAATGCTTGGAAATTCGTATGCCTGACCTTTAACCTAGTACATTCCCAACAAGTCAGCAGTTATTCATTTGGTCACATTAGCAAATGTTCCCATATATGTTAACAATGTTTTAATACTTTTCAAGTTAAAGTGACCTGATCACACAACTGTGGTTCCTGTGGCAATTTGACGCCTCCACCGGTTAGGTACAGCATACTATATCGTTTGGCTATCTTGGGGACCTGCCGTAAGTTGTGAAAGGATATTTCCCTCTTTCCATGTAGAATGACAATAAACAGGAGTCTTCGTGTGTCCCAGAAAAAGGTACAATGAAATAAAATCCCACCTTCGAGAAGTCATGAAATTGGTCCCCCACTGCTTATCTATTTGTTGATATTTTGAACCCTGATTCAAATGGGCTACAACTCAAAGATTTCTGCTTTTACATGAGAGGATTTAAATGCCTATACATATAATCCGCATTTTATTTCAACAAAACAAATGAAATGTTATTTTATGGGTTTGTCTTATTATAGCAATAGCAAAAAAAAATTTTAAAAAAAAATATATATAAAATAAAAAAAAAAATGCAGTAAACCATATCTGGCCAGAAATCTGACCGTGTTGTACTGAAACACTAAAGTACAGTAGAACATCGAAAATTCGAACTAACTGATGTTTGGTCTTGTTCGGATTTTTGAACATAAGAAAAAATAACATCAAAACCAATTTTAACTAAATGTTTACCGTACAGTTTTATTTCAGATGAGCAAGTTCTAATTTGAAGCTCAGAGAATAATTTACAAAAAACCATATACCAATAAAATAATCTAAGTAAAAAGTATGCATTAAACATCTCTAAAGCCAAAACAAAAGTTCTTTCATTTCAAGGGTCCAATACAATCAGAGTTAAATATTTTATAAGGAAAGAAGTAAAGAATTGAGAATTAAGAACTAGCCTGTGAACATCCGGGCTAGGAACTGCTCCTCGTAAGTCACCCTGCCATCGCAGGAGGCGCAAGCCCATAGAACAAGTAAATCATTTGAATAGGCTGCATTGCTTCATATATTGAAAATGACGATGTAATAAATAAGATGAATAAATTTAACTGCATATACGAAGTAATAAAAAGGAACCTCAAACAAACTAGAAAATAAACTAAGTTGAAATTCTGTACCCATGTTGCTATACAGCTCAGAATGTTGCATATTAAAAAAAAGTGAAGAGAGAAAAAATAGAAGCCACAGAAATGTGATACTTAAGGAATATAGGTGACTACACTGACAAAAGGAGGAATGGCGACATAAGAAAGGAATTAGGCATCTTTAAACTAACACAGAAATACACGAATATAGAACCAGGTGGAAGGAACTGTGGAAGAAATACAAGAACACCGCATTCCAAAACAGCTTAATAGCAGTACAAACCAACATGCAAAAGAAACATTGGAGATCAAAGAAAAGATGGGCTCAACAAATGTTTAATGTATGAGACCGGGACAAGCTTTTACAGGCTTAAACCTTGATGATGATAATGCTGATGATGATGATTGATGATGGTGATGGTGATGATGGTGATGGTGATGATATTGATGATATTGATTGATGACGACAATGATGATTGATGATGGTGGTGATGGTGATGATGGTGATGATATTGATGATGGTGATGGTGATGATATTGATGATGATGGTGATGGTGATGATATTGATGATGATGACGATGATGAAGATGATGATATACGCACTTTACATTTAAACACCATACTGTATTGCGTTTTTAACACTTTCACTGAGCTATAAACAACGCTAACTGCAACACAAAAAATACTGTATAGATTAAAACGTCTTTGATGCTTTTTGAAATCTCTAATGAGCTTCGTTAGTTCACAGCCAAATCTCAAACTTGTAGACATGCAAGCTGCGATACTGTTTTCTGCATCCTGATTTTCATATTCGTCATCTTGATCTACAGGCCTTCCCTCTGAATTACAGCAGACTTTCGTCATTGTTCAAAATTTGGTAGCCAAAATCACTTTGGCTCATATACAGCCATTATTAGCATCATCCTGGTCACAAATTTCGAAGCCTGCTAAGGCATTTAAGAGCGTAGAAACGTTAGTCAAATCTTCGGATCGAGTTCAGATTTTCGACAGTTCGCATTTTTCACATTCTACTATACTGTTAACTGCCCAAGTAATTAGTTACCATTTAGAAACATTTTTGAAAATAAGAATTTATCCTTCCTACACATGTTAAAAGAGACAAGAAAGAACCCAATTATAGGTATATCTCAATTTTTACTTTCTCTACTACGTATAGTAAGTAGGGAAAGTGTTGCATTGCTCCCAAAAATTCCATGTCGATATTTCACCGGAAATATATTTTGAAGTCCCCTGAATAAAAAAATGTGTATGTGTGCGTGTGTGACTGTGCGTCTGCAAACAGCAAAGCTCAAAAACGAAAAGTTGGTTAAAAATCAATTGGTATTAAAGCTTAATATTTTCAAGGATGCGACACGCAGATTTTAAGAAAATTCCTCCACCTTAAATTATCCTTAGCGTGAAAAATGTTTCGAAAAGTTTGATTTCATCAAAAATGTCTAACGATTTTAATTAAACTGTCATATTTTAAAACTTTAAAGGCAAATGAACTGTATATTTTGAATTTTCTGGCTATAGCCCGTGTAGCCCTGTTTATCTATGATGGCCTTTACATAACTGGTAAATCGTAAGAGATAGACCAAATTTCGCTATACAGAAGCGCAGGTCTCATTAAAACACACAATTTATGTCCAAATGGATTGTGCAAAGAGAACGGAATTTCAAAGTTTTCATATAGATTTGAGTATCGCTCTAAGTCTACTGTATTCCCATATTCCCCTTGCACCTACAAGAAAACTAACAATACAATAGTTTCTATAAATGTTTATCTCGACTAACATTATGAAGATAGAGAACCAAGGGTTTTTAAGAATAGTTAGTACAAGAGTAAAGAGTGGAACACATATCATTTCTGTGTTATAGCCCTCTTGAACGGGGGTACGGTTTGTACCCAAGTTACCATCTTTTCGCTGTGTAATCCAATGTTATTTTTAAGTATTTATAAAAAATTCTGAGCTAAGTAATAGGAAGACAGTCTGAAGTGGACATGCATTTGCGGTCGATGAACTTGAATAAATTTGGCTGTCCTGCTGTATCTGGCAAGGCAGGAACAGCAGAAAGAAAATGTTCTGTCTATCAAGGTCCCCTTCAAATAGAAGATTCCCGCTGTGCAGACACGAAGCCTGCTCATATCACCGCAGGGTGGCTGATTCCTTCTGCAGAGAACAAGGTCTTTATGTTTCTTAGGAAAGAAATAAGTCCCGTGCCACTTAAATTTATACGGCACTTCACAGATAACCAACCGTTAGGCCATTTTCAACCACTTAATGCACCATACCGTGGTACTTAAATTGAAGACCTGCAATGGGTTGCTGGTAGTAAAGATATCAGCTTCTACATTAACTCAAGAGCCAAGGTAAGCATTAAAACTGCATACAGGATGAAACGTCCAAGGAATTTCTGTGGATAAAGACCACCAAATGACTTCCGAATACCTGAGTGTTCGTTACATTTTACTTCTTACTGCCCCCTAGGAGCTTCGTCGTTCAACTAGGAGGGAAAATGTAGGTTTATGGCTGGTTCACAATAACTAAGAATGGTAACCAGAAGGACACTAATTACATATAACTTATAACAGACGTGGGCAAATTCGGCCCCACTCCACCGGCCATCCTTCACTACTGTTCAGCTTTACCTTTACTTATCTACACGCCTCATTCAGTGGCAGGTTGATCATAAGGCAGCGTAAGGATATTACGTGCATGAGATAAAGGAAGATTATAAACTTGAAGATTATGTAATGTGTCTAACAGTACGTGAGAGTAATAATTAGTGCATGCAAAATATGTGTAATATAGGTAAAATAAAATACCGAATAGAACTTATTAAATAGCCCTCAGGTGGAACGAAGTATGTGAGCGGATAGTTGGCCTTGTAAGTGTTATCCCTATCAATATAATCTGACTTCGTCATAAGTCCTCAGAGGATTAGTGCAAGGCAGCTGTACCTCCGTCTCTGTGACTCGCGGATGGTGTTAGGGTGCAATCCAGTCTATCTGCTTTTACAGTTAGTCTTCGAGTCTCATCCCTATACCACACCACCTTGCTTCGTCACGAATCCAAAGAGGGAGTAGTGCAGGGCAACTGTACCTCCACCTTTTGATGGGCAAATGTCCTTAGGATATCGCGTATCAGGTACTTTGTTCACGTTTATATTTCATATTTAGCTGAAGAATGTTAATTTTCCATTAAAATACAAGGTATATAGTTCAATTTTATCACACAATTAGAAAAAGCGTAAGGTTGTGTCTTTGGGGCGGTGGTAGAACTGCTACTTACCAAGCAAGGGACCCGGGTTTGATTCCGATAACGGTGTGGGAATCTGCTTTCGTTGGGAGACCTGGTCCTGGGTACACTCAGCCTCATTAGGTCCCTGAGGGGCCAACTGAAGAGCTTCTTGATTAAAACTTGGCGATTCCTGTTCGCAAAGACCACATATACCGGTGGGAGGGACTGGGGCGCTGACCACATCCCACCCTGCAGTACTGCACCCCACTCATAACGCTTGCGATGAGTAGAAGTGGGGGACGCAGTGGCGGCCGAGCGGTAGACCTTGACCTGGATAGGGCTGTTGTGCCGCGGGGCTAGAAAAATAATAAGTGAACATTTCAAAATAAAACTGAGTTATGGTGCATATCTGAGGCTACGTCATGCTTAAATGGATTAAGCTAACAATGTTGGCATATACGAGTAGCGAACCGTGTATGTGTATGACAGTATTTACCCCCTCCCATACAAAAACGCATTTTTCTAGCCATGTTACCTTAGTCACTTTACATTTGTCCCTAGAAATGAATTAAAATCAACAAATAAGTGTTCAATTATACACAAAATGAGAAAACAATATCAAACACTAATTGTTCTTCCTCACTAGCCGATTTTTGGACATTTAATCGTCGCGTCAGAGTTGTGTGAAGCAGTTTTAGTGAGTGTGATCGTCGAAGACAGCACAGAGAGAACTGAAGGACAGAAAAATGTGTATCAAGTTTACGAAATGACAATAGCTCTGAGTTGCGTTACGAAGAACTGTAGACTGTGGCTTGTACTTCAGTTTTGCAATTAAAAGAAAAGATAAAGTGACAGAAAAACTAACTGGACTTGTCATTTGTCACACTGGTGTCAGAAGTGGGATTTGTCATTTTGTCACAATATATATTTGGGTGAAATTTTTGAAAATTGCACGCGAACAAAATAGAATTATGCTTTTTAATAATGATATTCAGAAAGTTACGAGAAAAAAGTTACAAGCCATTGGAAGCAACAATCTAACGAAGTGTAAAGCAAGTCAGGATATCTCTGAACATTTGTAACTTCAAAATAATAATAAAACTGAAATCTAACACATAATGATCATTTGTAACTAAGCACTTTTCAATAATTCCTCGCGTTAAGAATAGATGAAGGTTTCAAGAGCAAGCGTGGTACATGTTGATGGCATGTTGCTTCCTGTAGCAATGACCCCAACTGTCGACAAGATGTGCGTATCACAAAGCTACCAGTATAAACCACAAATGGCTAACGCTCCCAATTACTAAGCAAAAGGCTGGCCCTTGCCACCGTCAAATTTAAAACCCCCCGTAGTTTTTGCTGCTGCTCAGTGATGAACGATAAGGCGAGTTTTGTTTAGCGTTGTTTTTTGTTTTCAGGGCTACAAATCCCGTTTGGGCAAGAGGGGAGGAGCGGAGTGTAAAACTCGAGCAGCCCCGCCATGTAAACATGGACTGGGGTCTAATGATGAGCAGAATATTGATTACGTGGGGAACTTGCCCTCTGGAAAAAGAATATTTAACGAGTCAACTTTTTTCGTTGTTATTAATGGCCTACTTTCTAACCCTTGATGCCAATTTGCTCTACACGTCGTTCGTTGTCATTACGACAGTGATGATCACTTTGCCTTAGGGCTCGGCGTGATCCAAAATATGCGTGTAACAGGTAATCTCATTACTGTATCCCCAAATTTTCTAGTCATAAACTCCACCAAATAAACCATAATAGAAATGCTGATAGATTTAACCTTCCAAGTTATATAGCGCTTGCGCACTATGTAACAGATTTCGATACAGTTCAACCGAGCGAGAGTAGCGTGTGAGGCCCATGATCGGGGAGTCGTGGGTTCGATTACCGTGGCTGTTTATATAAAACCATTGTTTTCACAAAAAGGTATGAATAATAGTAGTATAAAACAGAAGCTATTGAAAGTTTCTCGCTATCGCCAGAAAACGGGAGTTGAATTTCAACACTGCAAGTTTCATCACTGAATTCTCTCGGAGTCACTAGGGTAGCATTTGAGATTCGCTAGGATACATCAATTAAATTAGATCTTTATGATCCGGTGTTGCTTTCAAACAACAATAATGTTTATCCAAATTTATAAAATAGTTTCAATCCATATGATTATTTTGATATTATATCAGCGATCATCACTACAAAATACATATTTTGGGTTGATTTATATAACAAAAATATGATTTTATAATTAGTAATAGTATTTTTATGAGAAAAAGAAGCAAAATCCATGCCACTGAGTCAAATAAAACCCTGCCATCATCCATGCGTGCCATCACACCAATTATTTTACGCGGGCCCTCCCCGTTCTTCATCACAGGCTCATTTGACTGCGGTTGCTCGGACTCGTTCAGCTTTGAATGGACATTCAGACCTTACATCTCGGTTATTGAAGTCGCTTACCTCAAGGCGCCCCTGAAAGGCGCTAGAAAGCTGGTTTACGGATTACAGAAAGACAGGCATAAGACAGGCATTCCTTTGCCTTAGACAGTTTCTAAACGACAGAATTTGTAAGTTTTTGAATGCCCATTTCAGGGTGATATGAACAGGTACTTGCATTTAATACCAACAGGATAAAACTATATATATGTACTACAAGATTCTATGATGTAACATGTGATCATGTTTTTTTGTAAACCTCGTCCAGAAATTTCGTTTTACACGCTAGAACCTACTGACTGTAAACAAATCGTACAATCCACGACAAGCAGTTGAAACACACGCACACAGCCAAAGGTTGTGTTTTGGTATTATTCTGTTCGGTAGTTTCATAATTTGCTGTACCACTATCATCAAGTGGTAATGAATAATGGTGGCCTTGTACACAAATTATGCAGACTACACCGCGATCCTCATCTCGGGAAAGGCGATGTAATGCAAGAGAGCATTACCGAATCTATCAACAGCGTTACCCTAACAGGCATCACCCACCCAACACCATGTTTCCAAGATTGTGGAAGCCTTTATTATATCTTCATTAATTTATCCTCTATCACTTAAGTTGGCCTAATAGATTTAAAATTATTTTAAAGAGTGATTCTGAGATCCCTTTAGAACGTTCTTTTTTCCTTTTTTTTTTTTTTTTTTTTTTTTTTTTTTTTTTTTTTTTTAAGTGTTTAACGTCCGCTTTTACTACACCGTAGGCGGTGTCACTGATGATACACGAAATTAATGGAGATGGAGCATCGGTAGAAAGAGATGGCGGGGGAAACTGGAAAACCAGGAGAAAACCCGCCCTAGAGCCGCTTTGTCCATCACAAATTCCACACTAGAACGTTAGTGTTTCTTCTTTGTGCTTCATGTAATTAAGATAAAAATTGTGCAGTATGTTTCATTACACAGTTCCTTTAGGAGAATATGGTTGGCTTTAAGTGATAGTCAAATATTTTAAGTGTGGTCATTATGTAATGGCTTTGAAATTTTTGTTCGATTTGCATGGCGGAAAGAGAGAGAAAATGAATGGCTTCGTATTTGAGAAAAGTATAGGTATGGAAAATAAATATCAAGGAACATCTATTTATGGTGAAATCTGGACATAAAATTTTTAAATAATAAGGATCTTGGGGGGGGGGGGGGGGCGGGGCTCTTGGGTCTACAAGTAAAGAAAGTGAAATATAACTATAAGAATTCTGTCTTTAATACCGTCAAGGAACATGGCCTTGACTAGGCTAGTCTTTAGTGCGTACAAGAAGGTGTGTAGGTTTCACTTAAAATTATGCGCTGACCGTACCAGTTCATCCTCCAGAAGATCACAGCCACACCAAGGAGGAAGATAAGATTACCTTGAGAGGGAGGACAGTTTTCTTGGTAAAGAATTCTCTGCGCCCTGCCAAGGGCATGAAGGATATGAATCTCCTTAACATCCCCCGTACACATACACACTTGGCTAAATCACTAGGAGAGAGGGAAAAAACATCACTCATAATAAATGGGCATCATCCATAAAGCATTAGCTTATGAAGACCATTGTTGCATGTATGCTGCCTCAAGGGAAGTAAGCTGTGAATTTTCTAAATTCACTCTTCACTCCAGTTTGGGAATTCAAAAGTATTTTTGCTAGGAAGATTTCACACATTTCTCCCCTAAAGCATAATCATCGGAAATTAATAAATATAGATTTGAATATCAAAGTTTGTTCTTAAAAAGAAATTAAGGTTATGTGAGATACTAGATGGCTTACTCCGTGTTTCAGTGACGATTTCTTGAATCTTGAATGACGATTAAGTTTATTTCATTAATCCCACCGTCTACTCCAAACATTTATTGAACAGTTTTGTTGCTCTTATTCCTTAAAACTGCGACCTTAAGATGATTAAACATAGCAAACTATATTAATGATTTAGCATTTAAAATTATTTCACAAATTTGCCACTATGTTTGCTAAGATACATATCTTATCCTTGCATTCAAGTCTCCTAATATTAACGTATACATTGAAGGCCTAGTTATGGACTGGAAATATGAAATACAGTTTGGGATTCAAATAGGACTTAGCACGCCACTAAATATTTTACTATATTCTGATTATCAAATAGTTATACAGGAAACTGAAGTTAATTTACAGATTGACCGCCTCCGTAGCGCAGTTGGTAGCGCGCTTGCCTCTGGCGCCATGGTTACCAGGGCCCTAATGACCAAGTTGTCGACGGGCCCTTAAACCCAACACACTCACTCACTCACGCCATGGTTACCAACCCGTACGATAACTATGGGGATGTAAGATAATTTGAATGTACGATAGTTCGATACCAGAGAAATATCATTTTCACTGGTTTGTCACACCAGCAAAATGAAACTAATTACTAGGGCTAGGAAGTTCATGCCCTAAAAGAACACTGAAATATGCATGCCAATATGCTCTTAAAAACTTGAAAATATGCCAAGAAATATGCACTATTTAATTAAAACAATAAATGTCCCTTTACAGTAGACAAGACAAGTTAGTATAAATAATAAATAAAGTTACCTTATTCCTTAGAGGTTGAAGCAGAAGTGGACCCGCTGCTAGTATTAACTGTTAAATTGCAGTTCACAACCAACACTTTGCTCAAATTTTCAAGTGTAAAACACTGTCTATTGTCTTGCAAAACACTTTTGTAACGTGAAAAACTTCTCCCCACGTCACAAGATCTTATCGGGGCATATTTAAATGATGTTAACTGCTTCACAGAGAGAGAGTCAAGTCTCTTGGTGTGATAGATGGTTTTCTTTCGAGGATGTCTCGAATATCGCACATCAGTTTATAACCAGAATTTTTTGAAATGACATAATTCACTTTCTCTTTCACTTTTTGACCTATGCTACCAGGAACCGAACTTAGATCACATTGTTTTTTCAAAGACATTAAGTGATTCATGCAAAGGAGATCCTGCAGCTTCCAATGCCGTTATGGCTGTTGGTAAGAAAAAAAAAATGGGCAGATATGAAACTAAGGTCCTCTTTTAACCCAGTGGCTGCCAGAATATTTTGTAGTTTCTGTTGATAAAGCATCTTTCGAGTCCAATGAATTAATAACTTCTTTGGCTATTTCTATGTGCTCAGCATAATATAAAACTGCATCAACCCATGTTCCCCATAGAGTTAACACTGGTGCAGGAGGAAGTCAAATATTAGGTGCTGTTGATCTAAACAACTTAACTCTTTTAGGAGATTTAACAAAAATTATCTTTGTACTGAACACAAATCTATCTACCAATTAGAAAAAATCATTTATTGTCTTAGAAATGCAATACGCGTGTGCCAAACAAGTTATATGAATTAAGTTAGGAAAAATAACTTTCAGAGTTTGTCCTGATTTTACCATATAAGGACCCGCGTCACTAACAAATAAAAGTAAGCGGTCGTATTTGATTCCACATGGCCATAGCAATTTCAAAGAGTCCATCACAAACTGGGTCACAGTTACGTTGCCAGTGGCCGACAATTCGCACACATTAAGGTGTAGTCTTTTGTTCATTTTTTAAAGCACCCACGATTATATTAGCAATAGAACGGCACTCAGAAACAGACAACCACACAAACTGATCTGCTAATTCATTTTGTATATTTGACAATACGTTACTGTAACAATGTCCCACATGAGTCTTACGCAGTATACTTTCTTCAAGCATATGTTGTCGAGTTTACTTGGCAAGAAAGTTTTAAAATGTTGGATTATTAATTTTGAACAAGGAAATATCAGCAGCGAAAAATGCTTGGCACAAGTCATAGGAAAATTCAGTAACCCTACTTCCTAAACTGTTTTTGAACAGGTTCTTTGTTTGTGAGTTTTCTGATTAAATTCTCCTTATGATTTGCCGTGTTTATGTGCTGAACTATTTGGAATCTTTTCTCACTCCCTACAGTTTTCTCACACGCTCCACAAAACAGTACCCTATTATCTGCAGATATTAAATCACCCGAAAACTCTTACTGTAAATTGATTAATCTAGCACTTGAAGATGCTTTTATTTTCGGCATTTGAATAGCTTTTTAACATTTTATACACTTAATTTAATTTGGTGGTAACCAGTTCACAACACTGTTACGTTTGAAGACCATGACACAACTACTGGTGGGCAGACAAGCGTTGCTATAATCGTGCTGCTCAAAACCTGCATTTTATCTTTGTTAATATAAACCTCTCAGATAACGCACTGATTATTCTCTACATATAATGAAAGGATGGAAACAGGGAATTCACTGCATGACAACATGACTCAGCATTAGTTGTCGTCACCTCGTGAGTTGCATGTGCAATATTACCAATATAAAAATATTATCGAGATGGAAAAAAGAAAAAAAAAAAGAAAATAAAAATAAAAAACATTAAAATATGCAATATAGGGGCTACAATATTGAAATAGTATGCATTTATCAAAATCATGAAAATATGCAGTTATATGCACCATAAAATCATGTCCCAATAACTGAAAATTCCATAGTTCGTGCACATAATGTAAAAGCATACATTTTTAACCCCTATGAAAAGAACATGCAAATGCATGAACTTCTTAGCCCTAATAATTACAAATGCCCTCATGGTCTGTCTCCATCCTTCTAAGGCAACCATTTCATATCGTACTAATCCTTCTACCTTTATCCTCTTTTTGCCAGTGTGCCTAGATCTGATAATCTCAATGAAGAAGGCGCTGTTCAGAAAGTTGATGATGAATGGAGAAAACTCTGAATAAGTGATACTCCGTGTGAAATAAAGAGCATGCCTTGGTGGAAATACTGATTTCAAAGAACTAGCAGCCTTTGCATTGTCAGTGATTTCGTTTCCCCACAGAAAAGCTTCTTGTGAAAGGGTTTTTTTCTAAACTGGGCTTAATAAAAACTAAAGTTAGAAGCAGATTGCACTATATACAGTAAATGAACTTATTCTGTCGCCTTAGTTTTGAAATAATACGGTAGTAATCTGCAAGTCACCGAGAAGATGTTAAGGTTTATCACAAATTTGTATAATGCTGCAACAGTTGAGGAAGATGAACTTTCAGATAAATAGTGCGAGAAACAAGTGCTAAAATTGCAATACTGGTTGAGGTCGTCATTCTTGTAATTGAATATCATAAACATCATAACTATTACATTTTCGTAAGTGTTATGTTGATATTTTTATTGTTGTAGCATTTGGTTTAAGATGTACGATAATTTTGAGTCCAAATCTATAATTTTGAGTGGCTGGTACGATAATTTTACTTTTAAATGTTGGCAAGCCTGTCTGGCGCAGAGGACCCGGGTTCGATCCTCGGTACCAGCATGGGGATTTTATCCCCTCTGGGAGGCCTGGCATGGGGTGCACTCAGCCTCCTTAGGTCCCGGGGGGACCAATGGAGGAGCTATTTGATGGAGAAGTAGCGGCCCCAGGTCGAGAAGACCGCAGAACTGGCCGGTTCTGGCTGGCTGGTCCTCTCGCAACCTTGACTTCTTTTTCTGTCCCACAAACTGCTGCGATGGTCACACTCACGAAAACCGCTTCATACAACAAACAACTCCGACGCGACGACTCAATGTCTGTAACTAAACATGCACATTCTCTCAACACAGACTGTATATACACAACTAATGCTAGCGGCCCTCTCGTTCAACACCTGGCTTCATCATAAAAAAATCTGATGTGTTGCACTCACATGACTTTCTCTACTCTTGTACTAACCATTCTTACAAACTCTTATTCCTACATCTTCTTCATGTTAGTTAAGATAAACATTTGTACAAATTATCTTATTGCCTATTTCCTTGTAGGTTCAAGGGGAATGTTAGAATACAGTAGGCTTTGTGCGATAGTCAAATCTTTTAAAACTTTGAGATTCCGTTCTCTTTGCACACTTAACATATAAAACAATGAACTACGATGATCCATTTCACGGAAGTTTTAAGTTTTCCGAAACTCACACACATAACAAGGAATATCTCGGAAATGTTTCACCCTACAAGAAAATTTATTCGTACATAAATTGTGTATTTTAGTAAGATATACATTTTTTGTACAGTAAGATTTTGTCTATCTAACGGTTTACCAGTTATGCAAAAGTAGTCCACAGTAATTACGATTACAGGGACTATAGCCAGAAAATTCAAAGTATACAGTTCATTTGTCATAAAAATATCTCAAACATATGACATTTTAATCAAAATCGTTAGAGCCATTTTAAAGAAAATCAAAATTTTTGAAAAATTTTCCATGTAAAGGGTAGCTTATGGTGGGACTATTTTCTTCAAAATCTTCGTGTCGCATCCTTGAAAGATATTAAACTTAAATACCAACTTTAGTTTCTAACCTACTTTTCGTTTTTGAGTTATGCTGTCCACAGACACAGACACACACACACACACACACACACACACACACACACACACACACACACACACACACACACACACACACACACACGGACCTTTCTCTAAAAATGCTTCTTTTTTGGGGGGGGGGTTTCAGGGGTCTCAAAACATATATTTCCGGTGAAATCTCGACATCGAATTTTTGGGTGGAATACAATACTTCCTATACTTACCAGTAGAGAAAGTAACTAGCTGCTCTCCGCGTAACGAGTCGCTTGTATGGATGAGAATGACGTAGCAGGATTTCCACATTTTCTCGAACATTTCGTAAATAAGAGGGCAGCCGAAAGTCTGTTGAACAATCTGAAAATGCTTTGTTCTGCCACACTCAATCGGTTTTTTTTCTGACCAGTCCATTGTTGGGTCACATTATTACAAGCAGTGCTGTGAGGCAGCTAACACCGAGCTTCTTTAAGGGGTGTGGCCACCCAGCGGTGTGAGGTACCTTGGCCTTGAGCGCCTTTGAGACGGTTGCCGGCCGACGTCACAGTACTGTTTTCATTGTGCATTGTGCATGCCTTCTATTGCCTTGCCTCTCACTCATTTCTGATCGCTAGCTGTGATGGCACAGCAAAACAGTGGCGCTGTCCTCAAGTGCACTCGTATCGTGGCCGACTAGTAACAGACTTAAAAAAATTAAATGTGTACTCTTATTCACTCACATCCGTTTTCGTCAATTTTGGGAGGAATTGCTACGAAACATTACATTATTGTCTGGCTGCACTCGTATAACAGTGAAGACAGGAGAACAATCTTTTGACTAGAGTACATGTTCATTCTGTGCTCAATTCGTAACATATTGTTGTCGCTCTCGCGATCTAACATAAACTTTTGTTTCATTACTTTTAAAGTGCACTTCACTTGAGAACTTATGGAATAGTTAAGTCATTTTTTTATATTTTCATTCCAGAGAACATAAAAAGAAACGAAATAAAAGAGAAAGAAAAGAGATAATGGCGGTTAATGAGCCAAACGATTAACCGAGTGTCCAATAATCGACGTTTTACTGCACCCGTTATCATCGGAAGTCGTTATTTAAACGCCAGTGTGGAATTGTGGTATTTTAATTGCTCCTCAAGATATGGTAACAATTCCTTTTATTATACCACCAATGTTAACATGTATTATTCTTATTTTAACTTCAAAGAATTTGTCGGTTATCAGCACTAGCGCTAAATACATGAAAACGTTAATAAAGCACCTCTTGAGTTGTATGCTTCTAGCAAAAATTTAGAAAAGGTACAAAAGATATGCCCTTCTTTGCAAGATATAAGCTTTAACAAGCCACGAGTCATTCGCTTCTTTGCATGAGCTGGGATTCCCAATAGAAATAACTAATAAATGAGCATTGTCAGAAATGAATGGCAACTTTTGTCATATCACAAGCGTCATATCGTTTGAACCTTTCCTAAATTTTTGCCGCAACTATACAAACTCTTCGTGGAACGTGGAGTTTAGGCAGACTGTTGCTTACAATGTTTCTCTCATTAGCTAAACTTGCACGAAACAATACTTTTTACTCCTGTGTTTGAAATGCTGAAAAGTTAACGCGGAAATCCACATAAATTCCGAAGTGACGCTATGAGCTAAAAATACACATACATTATAGCCAAATATTTCACTCGTAAGCAGAATAAGACTGCATTTTAACCCAATGTAATTATGATGCTGTAGATATGAAGTATTACGTTCATATAACTTCTCTTTGCCAACTCTTCTTTAAAATATTTTTACAAAACCTGAGTCTTCTAACTAATTTATATTAGTCGAGATAAACATTTTCATGCGAGCAAAACGATAACGAACATCACCTGAAAAAAAAAAAAAAAAATCTGAAAATTCAAATCAATAAAAAATAATATACCTATCCGGTACAGTTAATGCCACGTAAAATCTATTGGGCATTGATCCTAGGAGTACCAAAGGGGGGGGGGGGATCTTCATGCCCACCTTCTCTAATTTTTAATTTTTTTTAAATTCTGTCTTTTAATTTGTGATTAAAGGCATGTAGTTAATAGTTATTGTCAATCGCCATTTCTACTACTGAATTGCGCAATTGTTTCAAAGTTTTCATTATTGGTCTTTTTGAGTTCAATAAAATGTCAAGGTGGTCATAAAGTACTACCCCATCGGTGTAACGTGATTCATGTAAAAAGTAAAAAAGGAAACAATGTAAAATGTTACATGTAATAACCTGTACATAACAAGACATAATACCCAATTTTAAATTTTTAAAATTGCATTTTTAATTGCCTCTTACGGTTTACCAATAATGTGTTTTATTAATCATTTAGAGTATTAAAACCTTTAAATCAAAATTTTCAGAGTCTTTTCGAGAAAACCGCAAAAGGGTAACTTATACCGCGGGAATTATCTTTAAAATCTTCGTGTTTCATCGTTTTAAAGGGGTTGAGCTTCAATATATAAGTTACACCTTAAAACTTTTTATACTTTTCAAGGTGTCATGGTGTATTGTCATTTAATAACAATAAAGTCTTTTTACTTAAAATATAAATTCAATATCAATTAATATAAAACAGGCCTTTGTTTAACTTTACTTAGGTTGACTGTAGATTCATGTTTTATAGTTTTATTAAATATTCCTCTAATTTCTAAGTTAAGAAGTAGAGAAAGTATAAACGAGTTCCCATAAATATATTACACAAGAAATTTATCGGAAACAACTATTTAATAGATGATTAATTACATACTTGCAGCACTAACATTAATTTCTTAAACTATTTCCATGTGCTTGGGTAAATTTTAAGAATAACTAAGCAATAATCTATGGTGAGAACCGTTGGGGGGAGTGGGGTGGAATAAGTAAAATAATCCACCATGTTCGTTTGGCTAGAAGGAGAAGTATTGCTTAAATGTTTTCCTTTCTGAAAACCAGGGGCCCCGGACCTGATTCCTGGCAGAAAGGCATTTTGAGCCATAATTATTTCCCATCCTCCCTATGTACTGGAAGTATGAATAAAGGCGTGGATGTGTCTGTGAATTTAAAGCACTAACCGAAAGTAATAGTAATCCTAAAACTAGTACCACTGTGAGCGAGTGAACATCATTGCTGTTGAGCACTTGTACCTAATGTAAAAATCGCCGATACGGCCTAAGTATTGAAAGGGTATATAAATGGAACATAAGAAATGAAAACAAACCTTCGATCTGTACTTTCCGTAGACGAAGGTAGCGGCAATTACTTCTCAACACAGTGTAATTTTATACTGTGCATTCCTATAAATGAGCATTCCCTGAAATAACAGTCTTACGTTCATTAAATCGTTTTTCCCTTTCCTGCAAATATTGAATTCGTAATAACAAGTGTAACTGTTGATAAAACATGATAAACACAATATCCTCTATACCAGGGCCTCTCAAAGCTTGAAATCGCACTGGGTGTAATCCAAGGCGCAGAAGTTCCTTGCACCGGGCCTCGTGGTGACTCGGTTAAGCTCGGGTCAACTCGCACGCTGCAAAGTGAAGAAGCGAAAAATCGAGGAAGCCTGTGTTGATAAACGGCTTGCTTATCGGTGAAATATATATGCTGCACCAAGTTGTGTCATAAAAACGACAGCTCTATGTAAGTAGATTTACTGGCATGTAAAAGAACTGCGGGACAAACTTCCCGCACATCGCGCTGCTTATGTGATCTTAGAAGTTGACAGCGTCGTTAAACAACAATATAATTTAATTTGCACCAAGCTGTTCCAGATAGCTATATACAGTAGGCAACATCCACCCGCTTATTTGCGCTGTGCTAAAACTTATTTATTATTCGTTAATCTTTAAACTGAAATTTACATTTGACAACATCACATTTGAAATTAATAGAAAGTATGGGAAGTGATTGTGATAATACACCCAGCATGCATTGCATTACCTTGTTTAAATCTCAATGCTAATAAAAATACAAAAGACTGAAATGTAAAATCTACTTGCCTCTCGTCTCCGTTGTAAATTTAAGCTTTCTTTCTTTAATTTTGTTGTACCTGGTCCAACAAGGCAACTAATAAATTCAAGAGCGGATTGAATTTATTAAACTTAAAGAAGGAGAAATGCAATTTGCTGTCCTTGTAAACGCGATGCACTTGATTCACTGGCCACATCTTCAAATCCATCTCGTTGGGCAGCCCCTGGCAGTTAAGGCACGAAATGGGAGAGGAGACAGGGCCAAACGAAGCCCATAAAAACCTCCACGTATTTTAAAAACATATAAAAGAGCTCGTAAAAAGGGGAATGTTACAAAGGTCAGTCTTTGTGAAGAGCTGAGACAAGATGCTGGGTGCCGAGGGAGATGAGATAAAGACGTGTTTGAAGGGGGGAGGAGTAGGAGGAGGAGGAGGCGTCCCCGCAACAGTAGGAGGTATAGGAGAACATAAAAATGTAAGTCCAGGATGACAGATATGCTAAGAAATACTCCAAGGTGTGGCATAACTGAGAGATGTGGACCATATTCGATATTTTAGTTCGAGGTTGACAGACAACTCCGAAATTGGTGTTATGAGTAACACCTCTTCCTTCGTATTCATAACTGATACTTATTATTTTCTTTCCATTGCACTCATAATTTATTTAATCAGTATCCTCTTCCTAAAATCTTTTTC
Source organism: Tenodera sinensis (assembly GCA_030765045.1). Classification (NCBI taxonomy): domain Eukaryota; kingdom Metazoa; phylum Arthropoda; class Insecta; order Mantodea; family Mantidae; genus Tenodera; species Tenodera sinensis. Next base: position 90,256,869 of record CM060969.1, on the reverse strand, counting down.
ATTACTTCGAAGAGGCTATATTATTCGCAAAGATCAATTTGCTAATAATAAAGTATCTTAAAATGCACAAAACTATTTACTGTTTAGTTTAGTACAGCTAATCTATTTTTAGCTCTCCGTAATTGTCGAAAGTTAAACAATACTACTAATGAGAAGATAAAAAATAAATAACACCTAGCGCATTGGCGTAAGTTTTGGCTTGCGGGCCATGCTTACCGCTCGGCCACTGCGTGGTTTGCGCCCCGAGCCCTCCCGGCCGGCTATGTGGCCTTCGCGACCGGGGATCGCTAGTCATTTATCAAGTAGCTAACGAGGCTGAGTGTACCCCGTGCCAGACCTCCCAAGAGGGGAAAAATACCTACGTTGTTACCGGGTGTCGAACCCGTGAGAGGCAGGCGCGATACCCTGCGCTAAGGAGGCGGTCATATTGAGATGACACCTAACAATACTTTATGCTCGGCCATGCCGTAATGTAGCACTGTAATGGACTTCATCTGGTACATCCACTTCTTCATAACGATACTGCTATCCACCAATCAAAAGATTCGCATATAACAATCAGTACTTGACTGCCCACATTCCCGCGCAGCTGATTCTCCATGTTCAGTGAAATAACTAGTTCGAGTTTAGAGAAACTAAAAATATCGGACATGCGTGAAAGTAATATGTAATTTACACCACCGGAAATTCCCACAAAGGCATACGAATACCTTATTGCCACAAAAATGAAGAAACGTGTATGAAAAAAAGAAAAAAAAAATAACTATGCGCAACTCATGGATTGGAGGAAATCAAAACTCGGTACCTACGCTTCGTAAAATATATGTACTTATCTAAATTTTGCCTATTATGTGTAAATAATCATTACACAAGTAATAACTGAACTTGTAAAGCCAATCAGAGCCATCCTGTACATCAGGCATGGGCACGAGAGAAGAGGTAACGATTGAACTTGCCTCGCCCTACATTCTCTTCCCGAGTGACAAAGGTTACTTTGATACAAAATTTGCAGCGATGGCTTCATTCCACCTGCGCGGTAGTATTCATTTCTGCACTGTTGTTTACTATATTGTTTATATTAAAATATTTTGCATACTATGGTTAGACAAATTACATTATGTCCAGGTTTATAACCATCCTTTATCTTATGCAGTAATATTCTTAGGTTGTCTTATGATTAACATATTAAATTGTTTCTCTTTCACAATAAATAAAGCACTAAAGTTCAATTGCTATTTAGCATCTTCAATAAAAAAATAAGCAAAAATTGTTTTCATTCACCATGTGATCAAATTTAGCTACTTAACATCAAAGTTCTGTGTAATATTAAAATGCATTAGTTACCTTCAAGCTGTGGCATGAAACTGTATGGTGAAGGAAACAAAGTGAGTTATCAAGTGTGCAGGGTCCAGCAGTTGACATCGTAAGGGAAAAATTACGTCCTGTGCTTCAAAATAAACCTGCATTTAACACATTGTGTAAAACTGGTGACATTCTTTGTAAAAATAAGAAGGAAAAAGTGTGATGTAGAAAGAACTGTTTCCAAGTATAAGGTTCTGTTTACTGACAACCGCAGATACTCTGGTTTGATCATTTGAAACTGCATATCTGCAGTTGCTGAAAATGAAGGTTATAGCAAGTATGAGTTATTCCATCCCTAATTATTAAAATAAATGCAAATTTTCATTTTTTGTTTGTTGTTTGAAGTTTTAGGTCATATTTTCAGGATTTTAGATCATATTTTAGTAATGTTTACAGCATAAACGCATGCATTATCCAAGAGTTTTTAGTCATTAATCATTACACATAAAATCCCTAGAATGTGTCCCACTGCTTTTCAAGCAACTTAACCCGTGTACCTATTCAATATCCCTTAAAAGTTGAGAACTTCAAAATAGTTACACGATTTAATAGGTTTAGTTATTAACTTAGAGATGTTAGAAGTGCAGGAGGAATTCTGCGGCCAAAATTCAGCCTATTGATCTGTTAAACCTTCAGGAGGAAGGGATGTGGCGAGCGAGTGCGAAAGGTGTCCAGATCTGACATCGACAGATGCAGTGCAGCGGTGTCCCTAACATTTCCATGTTGAACAGCGTCCCTCAGAGGCACATGAGGGGAAGGTCGGTGGATCTAAATACCACCTGTTTAGTCTTCCCGGCTAGGTCCAATGGACCCGTTGACCAACGATAGGTGTGGTCCCCCTTGCAAAATGGGGGTTTAAGTCGGGTGATGTAACTGCCACATTGTAAAACTGGTGCCCGTTAAGAAAACAGTTACATGAAAGCCACACACATGAATATGAGTCCTAAAGATAAACATTCCGGAGTTAAAACTGTCCCCCAATCGGATCTCCGGGTGGGGACATCTTTGGGCAAATTTCATCACAAGAATTCCAATTAGAAACAGCCCTAAACAAAGTACATGAATGGAGCTCCAAAAACCTCATGACTATCAATGTGGAAAAAACAAATTATGAATTATTTACACTAAAATACAAACCAGTTAATATTAACATAAATTATAATGGTAAACCACTCAAAGCAGTTGATGATGCCAAATACTTAGGCATCACTTTCGACAGAAAGCTAAGTTGGAAAAAACATATAACAAACATCTCAGAAAAGGTTGAAAAGAAACTGCAAATCCTGAAAAGGTTAGCTTTTGCTAAATGGGGCTGCTCAAGGAGAGTCCTTAACACAACATACAAAATGTACGTTAAACCAAACCTCTTGTACTGTTCAGAAGCTTTAATAACAGCAGCAAATTATAACATCAATAAACTTGAACAAATACAAAATCAGGCTGTTCGCCTAATCACTGGAGTAGTTAAATCCACACCTATTGACGCCATGCTTGCCTTAACCGGACCCCATCAATAACAACAAAAATAGAAGAACAAGCATTGCTCCAACACGAGAAAATGTTACGACTGCCAAACTCTAAATGGACAGAAGAGAACCTCCCCACTTAAATCCTTAAAACTCATAGTAGTTTCCTAGAAAAGGTAACACAGATTAAATCCAAATTGAACATTCCTAACACTAGAGAAAATCTACTTGTAAGAGAAAATCCATTGGAATTATTGCAACCTACCTTCAGTTTGGAATTAATAGAGGAAATAAGTAAATCAGACACACCAAAAGAAATACAAAAACTTCTAGCTCTGGAAACAATCAATACTAGGTATTACACAGAAGAATGGCTGCACATATATACTGATGGATCCTCCAAGGAAAACCTTACTGGAGCTGGAGTTAGGTGTTCACATTTTTCCTTTTATCATTCTGTTGGCAGAGACACAACAAATTATGATGGAGAAATAGAGGCTATACACATTGCTGTCCGACAATTATTAAATCTTCCCTTAAATAAATTTAACAAGGCAGTAATTCTTTCAGATTCTAAAGCTGCAATTCAGGGAATATGTTCAAATACTACAAAGAAGTCAATAAAAATTAGAGAATGCTACAAAATGTTAACACAACTCCAAAAAAGGTTAATAAGACTGTTCATCTCCAATGGATTCCAGCACACTGTGGAGTCATGGGGAATGAAGCTGCAGACTCACTTGCGAAGAAAGGCACGACAATAAAACAAAAGTCTAAATTCAATTTCTCATATTCCTCAATAAAACGCTTGATCATTAAAAAATTTTCTCATTCATACCTACAAGAAATAGAAACAAATGCCAAAGATAAAAAATGGATTACATTACTTTCCAACCCAGATATAATCCCCCAGAGACCAAGGAAAACAGCGGTTGCAGCCTTCCGACTACTGACAAATCACGACTGCTTAGCAAGTCATCTCTACAGAATAGGTATCTCAGCTTCACCAATATGTGTCCTGTGTAACGATCCAGCAGAAATGAACGAAGACCACTTGAAGACCTGTGAAGCATTAAGATCAGAAGAAACTACAGTTCAAAAGTATTGGAAAGCACGAATGCTAATGGCTTCATTGCCAGATGCAAGGCACTAGAAAACAACAACAACATCTGTTCATGGAGAGGTGCATGGATATTCGGACAGAAGGTTCCATGTCACGAATCTTTAAGCATACGAACCTTATGTGCAGCACACCAACGACCATTGTGCCAGACCCTGCAACCCCGATATTGAAAGGACATGAGGGACTAAAAAATTGGTCCACCGTAGCATTTATCTATGGAACTATGGAAAAGTGTACCCAGTACGAGCCTTAGGGGTACCGCTCGGTTAGTTTTAACCTAAAGCTTCTGGTGTACGACCCAGATTTTATCAAAACTTTCCAAGAGATATCACAACTTCACAACTTTCTTTGGTAAATTTTAAAGTGTTCAAAAGGCTTGAAAACAAATAAGTAAATGCTCATTTTAAATAATAACCTATTTGTCGCACCCATAATTTTGGTATGAATATCTTAACTCTGTAGTTGTCTGAATTATTATATTTACCCTTTCCCTTACATATTGGTATTATCATGCTTTTTTCCAATTCCAATTAGGTATCTTTGATGTCTCCGTATTTTGTTCAATAGTTTTATCATTATTATTCTACTGGTTTCATCACTCCCCCAATCCTTCCAAAATTGCTCTGGGATACCATCTAAACTACCCGCTTTATATAGAGCTTATCCCTTAATTTGTTCACAAAGTTCTATTAGGAAAGTAAGTATTTGGATTTATTAATAGATTTAAGAAGTATTTACCGTCAAGCTTTATGTAGAATCTCGTTAGGTCCTTGAGGAGTTATTTGATTGAGAAGTAGCGGTCCCTGGGCCGGAGGGACTGAGGCGCTAACCACGTCCCACCTCCAGTACTACACCCCACTTATGACGCCTCTGATGGGCAGAAGTGGGGGATGCAGTGGCTGGCGGTAGGTCTTGGCCCAGAAAGGACTGATGCACCGAGGGGTGTTTATGTAGAATAACTTGTCACTTTGCTACTTCAATTGTTCATTTAAATCAGTGAAAAAATGACGTAAAAGAGCTTCTAACGTTTACGAACTGTTAAAGCTGATAATTATCTGGTATCAGGTGATATTTGCATTGCATTCTTCCTAGTGTACGCTGCGATAATTTGTTTCTGAGGAACACAAATTTAAGAGCCTTGCTTTGCGTGACACTCCAGGGACACAAGAACACGCTAATGTTTAAAATGAGTTTTAAACGTCGATTTAATCACATACGCTGCAGACATTAGCCACAGGCTTCTAGGGTGACTACTCTATTTTCCGCGTCGAAACTTACGAATAAGAATGTGCTATTATGACAACGTTGGCCTATCCTTTCCAAAAGCGAATTAACATAAGGCCCCTCTAGTTCGTGGGTCCAGATGAAACCTGTTTCACCTGGATATGCACGGCTAGAAACCTTGAATAGGCTTACAACTGTTAAGTGTTATAAGCTTTGTTACCTGCCTTTTAGGGTAAGCCTTGATACGTTTGGGGCTTCCATTATTGTGGTAGCACTGATATTACTTAACAGTATCAATTATAATGCTTATTTTTCTTTCCTTATAAAGATGTGTATTTTTCTTATCTGTTATGTATATCAAAGCATCTGAACGTTTTTAAATATAGTACGTGAACGAATTAATGCGAATGGTTTTGGACTGAACTAGAGCGGTGCAAAATCATAACTAACGTTTATTAAACCCGTTCTCCATATATTTTAAATAATGTGTTAGTTATTATCAAAAGGCAATAAGAACGTAACATTGTTTTTATGTTTAGAAGTTAATTCCATAATCATGGAATTAATGCAGCTGTAAGAATGAAACCATACCTAACCTCAAAAGTAAGAGAAGAGAATCCCTCTTATTATAGAGAATACTTTAAAAATTTACAAGTTTACCTGCACAGTTATAAAATCGCTGCAAATCTTTAGTCGGCACGACGGTTTTCATCTCTTTTTGAGGAGGTTGAAGCGGGTTTTATAAATGATTACGAGTATATCACTGTTGATCAAGACACATTGTGGCGACATTTGAAGCGGGTTTGATGTTTGAATGCCTCGTTTTTGCTGCATCGTCAAGCTATAACACTCCCTTTTTATCTTTAAACGGTCACAGTGACGGAACGATGTGGAGTTTATTAATAATTCGTATTTTGAATTACATTGTAATGAGCTTTATTTTCTCACAACTCTATTCACAAGTTGGATGATAATTTAACTAGATGATTCTGGTGGGGTAACTCCCTCAGCGGGACTATTTCCTCACCTGGAAGTCGTCTCTGAAGTCCCGGGTTCCATGCTACGGCTGCTCCTCGTTTACTCTAGCTGCGGTTTATATAGGAAGTTAAGCGAGCTGAAAACTCATTCCCGGTAAAAGAAATCGTGGACGTCCTGCGTGGTTGTGTGGTTCAGAAATAATAGATCCTTGGCTGTAGTTTAAAAAGGTTTCACCCCTGTTTATTGCGGCACTTATCACAACATATACATCGTTAACATGCACAAACAGCGTCCTTTTGGCGTAGAAATACTACCCGTGAATATGTCTTTGCAGTTCATACACACACGAAGTTTGTCGAGATTGAATACTTAAAGTCTATATTTGTTTCTTTTCTGTGAGGCAAATATGCGTATTCGGCACTAGAAACTTTTTCGGATTGCCAGTTAACTTATAGCGTACTTGCAAGGCGATTTCGATGTGCACACACGCCTAAATTTTTCGGAAAACTCTCTAATGTGTGCTGGAGGGTCTTCTCTCAATCTTGGGGCTCTTCAAGAAGCTACCAGCCGCGTGGGTTTCACAGCGGTCCCCCGGGAAGCCTGGCAACTATAGTGCCACCTATCCAGCAGTTACAGTGCGCAAATTCCTCACACGGCAGCGCTAACTCATCCTCGCCAACACTTTGGACCATGGATTGAAAAGAAGGTGAAATAAAATGGAGGGACGAGAAGTTTGGGGGATGTAGTTATTCCTCCGAGCATTCGCCTGGCAATCCGTGTAAATTCTCGAAAAAATCCATGGGTCAGGAAGGTCAACCACGGGGATCGAATCCACGACTTCTCGCCTGGAGCCTCACACAATAGCATGAAGCCATCTCGCTTGAATGTGTCAGCTGAAGCAAAAATAAGCTTTTCAAAGAAGGTTTTTTTTCGGACAAAAAGGCATTTTTATTTGAAATTTTCCACAAGGTATTCATTGAACATTGCAACTCATAGCTTATAAACTGAAGTAAACGAAGCATGTAAAAATATAACATAAGTTAACTATATTGATAATTTTAGTAAAATAAAAAAATAAAAAATATACCACAGTATCAAATGTCATAGTTTAGCACGCTTCTTGAGATCTTTTCATTCTTAAATAAACAGTTCTTTGTTATAAACCTGACTAATTTATTTTACGTCTGGATTCTTAATTCATAGTTTTATTTTTTATGTTACTGTGCATAATTTTGTAAATTGTGGGTCACAATAGCATCTTTTATGTTGCATAGCGTGATAATTGTTAGGTCCTGAACATTTTAAATCCACTAATCAGTCACAGCATTCATAGATGAGATAGAACAATATCCTCCCAGGCGAAGACGTGAGGAAAAGCTAATATTATATAAACTAACAGCGACTATATTGTTTTCAAATAAAACTAGCTTTGATTCGATGATATAAAAAAGTCGAAATTAACTGGGTAAAGCAAACAAAGATATGCAGCCAAGCTTAAGAAAATAACAAAAGAAGAGCGGTATATATGACGCTCCCCAAATGGTGGGCAGAAACGATAAAACAACTGCAGACGGAAGGATACAACTGAATAATTAGCACCCACAACTCTGCAAACATGAAATAAAACAATAATATGCATAAGACATCATAATTACATCGTCAGAAAAAGCACTAGCCGTATTTTACGTCGGTAATAAAGCAGAGGCTATTTATTGGCAATGCTTGGAGAAGCAAATATCCACATAAATATATCTACACGGTAAGAAGCATTGCGTGTGTTGCAAATGAAATGGCTGGCAAAAACCATTGTCACGGACAGTTAAAACAAATGCCATCGAGTAAATACCTCCATTAATTTATTAAGCTCCTCCTGCAACCTCACTGACATCAAGCAGTTCGTTTTCTTCATTTTTTTATTTTCTTTTAACTTTGACTCGTCTACGAGAAAGCAATAAACTCCTTATGTCATGACTAAAATTAAATAAAGTGAAAGAAACGCGATACCGAGTAATACAAATACTACAAAATAAATTACGCTAATTGAAAAGCGAGAAAAATAACAAACAAAAGATGAAGCTCATAAAAACATTTTGAAATACCTAGGCGTGGATTTACAGATGTAAACCCTAACTAGAAGTTAGCGCAGTAATAACGAGTAGTGTCCACCAAAACCATCTCCGCAGCGAAGCGTTACCACAATTTATTACCTCAGTGGTGCTCATTACACGAGCTCAAGGAGCACTACCGTTTGTTTACTCGTTTCCCTCAAGAATAAATCTGTGGTGTGAAGATAGCGGCGTGTTCGTGCTTTAACCTTAAAGGCCTAAATTCCAATCTCGAACCTTCTTTTTTCGTTCTCTACTATGTATAGTTAGTAGGGGGAGTATTGTATTCGACCCAAAGGTTCGATGTTGAGATTTCAATGTGTATTTGAGCCCCCTGAATCCAAAAATAATCTGTTTAAAAACAGCACAACCCAAAAACGAAAAGTCAGTGAAAAACTAAATTTGGCATTTAAGTTGAATATCTTTAAAGGATATGGTACGAAGATTTTGAAGAAAATTTATCCACACTAAACTACCTCTTATATGGAACATTAAGGGAAAATTTTGATTTTCTCAAAAATGGCTCAAACATTTTGATTAAAATGCCATATGCTATGTTAAATGAAATATACATTTTGAATTTTCCGGCTATAGTCCATGTAGACCTGTTAACTCTTGAGTACTTGTATAATTCGTAAACCGTAAGAGATAGACCAAATCTTAACATACAAAAAATGTAGATCTCGTTAAAACGCACAATTTATGTCAGTCTTTTTTTTTAAGTAAACCATTTCGGAGATATTCCTTGTTATTTATTAGAATTTTTAAATGCTTGGACGTTCTCTAATAGGTGATCGTTACTCATTTTTATATCTTGGTCATGCAAAGAGAAAAGAATTTCAAAGTCATCATATAGCGACCACTCTTAAAACAGTCGGCTATCCCTTAAAGCCTACTGTATTCCCCTTGCACTTACAAGAAAATCAGCAATAAAATAATTTCTACAAATGTTTATCTCAACTAACACGAAGAAGATATAGGAATAAGAGTTTGTAAGAATGGTTAGTACAAGAGTAGAGAAAGTCATGTGAATGCAATACATGTGAGTTTTTCTCATTCTCTTCGAGGTTCGTTTTTCCTAAGAAGACACAAGTGGGGAACTCACAGTTCATTTCAGCTCTCATTTTACTTCCGAAGAAGAAGAAGAAGAAGAAGATGATGATGATGATGATGATGATGATGATGATGATGATAGAGCATGATCATTATGTTCATTTCCTTGTAATGTTATGTTTTCCCATAGGTATAAAAAGGACTTGACACCAAGATAATGGCGAATTAAATCACTTAATTTTAATCACGCTATGTTTGCTTTCTTAGAAGAAATTTGGTTCGACGCCAAAATTTAGGATATATTGGATTACACGTATTGAGATATGGAAAAAAGAAAACTGTTGCATTTTAGGAGAATGTTTTTCGTTTCGCGAGGCTCCCAATGGATAACTTCAAAACGAAAACTGGACGCTAATGAGTGTACGCTAAATTTCATATTCAAGTCAGACACTCCCACTTCATGGTTGGGCATATGGCTTTGGGGATAAGAACCTCAGATAATAAATTAATGTCCTCTCTTCAGGAGAAACTAGAGAGGAGAGAGTGAGAGAGAGACTTATTGATTAACTTGCTAAGAAGCACATTTCAAATGTGCACGTATTATTTTGAACCTTCTGAAGGTAACAGCGATTGTAACAAAAGAAAGCAACAAATGGCCAGGAAAGGCTTTTTTAAATGTTACCGTAAATATTATACTGGACAATGTGGAGAAGGTTTGTTGGATGTTCCTGGTGTGTATTAAAGTGCTGTCAAATATTTGCCGAAACGAGATTTGGCAACCATCTTCGAACATGGAGATTCCTCCCTTAATCGTTCAAAACGGGACCATAATCATTTTCTTCTTTGTGACCACTTTTTTTCGTAGCGGATCATGGAGTCAATTACCAGACCAATGTTCTTTGATCTATGAATGTTAATTATATCCACCAGTCATGGTTCATATTTTTCTCGAATATTTCATACTTGCCCGTAAACTTTAAAAGCTCTGCAATTTAGGAGCTCATTGTATAACGTCTATTGCTTCTGAGAAGTTCGATTAAAGTCAAGAATATGCAGCGGGGTTTTAGTCTCGTTAATATGACGACAGCGGTTTGACTGAGATTACGCATTGCAGATTTATTTTATGGTATTGACCCTCTTGACCAGAAGAGTGCACGTTCAGTGCAAAGTTATGCGTTAAATCAGATATGAGCATTTTTGACCCCAGGTGTCAGCGCTTGTCAAGCTACCTGCACCCTCTAGATTGCCGTTTGTAACACACAAGCGTCTTCTATTTCTGGTGGGACACTGTCATGTCCAATTATGAGGTACATTCCATGAGAGTTGGTCGGGCTTTTAGCGAAAAAAGGGCTCTTATATTTTCAGGCACATAAATATTCTGCAATATATCATGGGTACAGGCACATATTTAGAACCTGTACATATACAATGTACCTCCAAATTCAGCTTCCCCAATTGGAGGCTGTCATAAACAAAGCATAGTAAAAACAAAAGTATATAAATACATCCTAATTGAAATTTTCAACAATGCGAATAACTGTTAAGAAAGTTACAATAATATAAACCACTACCTGAAAATAATTATCACCTGCAAATATACTAAGTGGCCCAACACATCCGTCTTTGGCATATGTAGATATCCCTTCGTGCGTTGAAACAGTTGCAGAACGCAACAACGCAATTCCAGTCATAGAGATAGCGGTGCTGTGTGCGAACTTCTTTCTGCGTCTCAGCGAAGACGAGAAATGAGAGGGAGTTGCTAGACTTGAATTAGCGTAGTCTGTGATAAGAGAAAATAACAGTATAAACAATCGAAAAGACTTATTTTATTTACAGGGTCTTCATTTTCCAGGGAATATACTCACTGCATATCTCCTGATATCTAGATTTGCCAAACACGAATGAGATGGACCACTGGTATATGTCAATGACCCTTAACTAGACGAGACAAAATTGTGCATATTAATAAATTACTTGCATATCATACAAATGGATTTCACTATAGTTCGTTACCCCTTAAAACTAATGAGGGCTGCTTCTGTAATAAACGAATTGCTTCAATTATTAATCCAATCAATGTCAATTGATGCCAATATTTATTTACCGTAAAAGCCCTAAGTATTAAGTAGTTGTGATCAAATACGGATATCACATTTATAAGTCAAATGTACTATTTTATAAGAGTTTAATATGCTAGCGTAGACAATGAATTGAAGGGATCTATATTTTAAGGAATTTAAATGTACTTGGATGTGTTGGTGCGATTAGGATCTAAAAATGTATACTAACATTTTACAACCATTAAAATCGGAAATAAAGATTACAGTTCTATTACATTATGTTAAGTATTATAACATAGCTTATCCCTACACATAGAAAACGTATACGTTTAAAATAAGATAGAAATTACTGTTTGGGAAAATGCATAGTACCATTCTGTAATTCAGTCCGATTCTTTTGTAAACCAAAAAGTTTAAGAGTGAACTAAAATCAATCGCTAAACGAGTTGTTCCAAAGATATTGTTAAATGTCATGCTTCATTGTGGTTGCAATTGGAAACCTACAACATCCCAGCTGGAAATGTCAGAAAATACGCCGATAACAGAGATAGAATCTGCTTCAAAACCTGTAACTTAGAAATCTCCTCGGTGAATAAGAGACAGGTATGGTTGGTATGTGTTCTTGTGTCGAATCCACGAGGGCCATTGAATAGGTGTCTTGAATATCCTCTCCAACATAATATGAACTTCTTTTCAATAGAGCTTGCGCAACAAAGGGTGCACCAAGGAGGCTGACAGAAGAGTAGTGTTCCTTGAAAAAAGAGCCTGCGACAATGCCAGCAGCCATAGGGTGGACCAAAACTGGTCACTGCTTTACTGCATGTAGTTTTACAACGAGGAGTTTTGAGAGATAGGAAACCTCAGAAAAGTGAACATCCACCCCTATTTTAGTCAAATCGTTCCGTTTTCCTTGCAAATCTAAGAATACATTTCACGCAGAATCCCCTTATTTAAGAAATTGCTCTGCTGAATTAATGATCTTGAGTAGTAGCAAGAATGTTGACAGTTTTTAGGTAATTTAACTGCTTGTTGTTATGATACTGACCAGTATGAACTTTGAAAGTTCAATTAAATTGCACAAGAAAAATTTTATCAAAGACTTTTGACCAAATAGAGGTGCAACTTCCATGGCACAAGCTCTTGTAACAAAACGGCAATTCGACGGCAATTTCCACTTCTGACACCAAAGTGACAAAGAGACAAAAATTAGTCCGCTTACTTTCTATCAGTTTATTGTCTTACAAAATTTTAACAGAAAAGCACGGTTTTCTTTTCGTCATTAACACAGTCTAAGCCTTTCGCATTATCACAACTCCAGTTTTTACTTCTCATAACCTTGCCTAGTCTTTATAGAGTCTTTCTTCAGTTCCTGTCTCTCTTACCCTAATTATGATGTTACAATCACTCACGAAGATTACTAAATCTTCTTACGAAGCACGCGGCATACCACAGAACGATACACAAACGCACAACTGTCTCACGCTCACTGACCGTCTTATGTCCGTCACTCAACTCCAAAACTCACTGTCAACTGTTCTTCTCAGACCTACTTATATACTGGGAATGACGTCACACCGACATTTCTACACATACGCACCAGAAATTACTTAGCTAGAAGTCTCGAGAACGTTCTCCACTCCTTTTGTTTCTGCCGCTTCGATTGTTCCAGTCACCTACACACACAGCACTAGCGCGAGACAGCCGGTGTGAAGTGGCTTGGCTGCTCCATCCATTGTTGTGCGCCGAGCTCGACGTCACACAATTAATGAAAGGGGTGAGTAGAAGAATGATCAACATCCTAAAAGTACTGAATAAGTACTGCATAAAATATGATGGACCATTAACGAAGGAAATACATTAGAAAAAGGGCTAAGGCAGGGTTGTAAGTTGAGACAAATTTTATTTAATTTGTCAATTTATGATATACTGCAAAATATAGTTAATAATAATCTACTGACAGTAATAATTAATAATGTACAAATCCCAGGTTTACTCTCTAAATGACTTAGTGGTAGAATCAAATACCATAACTGGACTAGAAACTTCCTCGCAGGAAATAGATAATTACTGTTTGGAACGGCAACCAGAAGTAATCAAACGAAAAGCCCAGATTTTAGAATTTAAGAAAGGAGCTGAACTGAGTAAAAATGAGAAGTGGAAGACTGTTAAAAGGGAAAAGGAGCAATAGCTTATAGGTAAGAACTTAAGTAATACACACTACAATTTTATTGTAACCTGAAATAGACTACTCAGTGGAAGAGTAGCCTGTAGCCTGGGCCAAGATCAATGGACAGTCCAATAATTGTATTCACTAGGTGTGATTTGGTGGCAATAATAATAATAATAATAATAATAATAATAATAATAATAATAATAATAATGATGATGATGATGATGATGATGATGATGATAATGATGATGATAATGATGATGATGATAATAATAATAATAATAATAATAATAATAATAATAATAATAATAATAATAATAATAATAATAATAATAATAATAATAATGATAATTAATAATAATTTAATTATATAATAATTATGAAGATTAAAATCCGAGAACGACGCATTTTCCCCTTTTTTTTACTTTTTTGTACTTTTACTACAATCACTTTCATCTCGTAGTATGCGATGGTGCATCTTTTAATACCACTTCATCTATATCTTGAATTCATAGTTCATCAAATCTCGCCACTGTTACAAGTTGTACTCACCATCGATATTAAACAAGAAAATGCAGGAAGTTAGAGTCGATCTCTGCAAGTCGATCTGGGTGGCACAGCTGATTAGACGTTGGTCTACTGGTCGCCGGTTCAAGCCCGGCCCTGGCGATGGTTTGTAAGTATGCTTTAAAGCGGCAGCCTCAGGTATGTCAGTCTCATATGTTAGAGCTGAGCCATTTGGTTGGTTTTCCTGGTATCAGGACATCAGGCAACTGTGATTAGTTTTATCTGGAACAGGTCACTTCTGCTACCATTATTGCTCTCGTCGCACGGTCCTAACAGCTTTTAATTTTGGTAGGATATCGAACTTTTCTGCTGGTGATGCCATAATAAATAAATTCAAGTTAAATCGTGTCTTGTTACACCAGTCAAACATGGCAGGAATAGTGAAGCCATGAAGAAAGACTAGACCAGTCCAGTCCAGTCTCTCATTTGACAGCTACATTCTACAGGTTGATGGAATTCCAGGAGCTCACCAAACCGTTTTAAGTGCTTCGAATATGCCAGTGTATTGTACCTATGAAAGCAATTGAGTGATATATTATTAGGGTGCAGAATGCCATTATCCCCCACGCTCCCCCTGTTTACACAAGGCCACAATAAGGCTGCCGTACTGGAGAGTTTTCATGGAGTGAACCATTTATTATTGCTCCACCGATCACACAGGTTTTCATGTTTTCTTTTCACATTCCTCAACAGCAGTCCACCACAGACTTTTGCCACCAGTGATTCTGAACCTGCATTTATATCAATGGAATGCAGTGAAGAACATGCAGTAATAGGTAAAATTGTATGCGTGTGCTATGATAGGTGCACCTACAAGAAAATCAGCAATAAGAAAATGTACGCAAATGTTTATCTCGACTAACATGAAGAAGATAGCAGAATAAGGGTTTGCAAGAGTGGATGCAACACATCAGATTTTTAAATTTGTGTCATTTTTTACAGACTATGTGACATATTTTGGTGAAACCTATTAATTATATAGCATATCTTAAGTTTAGAACGTCACTGCATCACCACGCATTAAATCCTCTGTCACGTATGAACCTGAATCTGAAGCACGTTGTTTTCAATATGTCTATCAACGGGAACGCATAATAAACATTACATTGTTTTAATAGTTTCTTCTGTATTTGTCTGTCGTCAGTAAAAGCAATTAAAGAAACCAATATTCCACACTGAACACTGCGATATTCATTTTTGTTCTTCAAATATTCTTTGTTTGTTGTTTTGTTTTTTAATCCTCTTAATGAATATAAACCAATACCTAGAAACAAAAGCAAAACTTTTAAAACATTTCTAACGGTGCCAAGCACTTTCCACATTGCAATGAAATTTGCTGCCAAGTTAGTAACAATAAAACTTAATATCATATGGATAGATCGCAAATGCTCAAAGTGAGCAATAGTCGAGAGAGCTAAGTCGCTAGCCGCAAAATTCAGAACTGCTAACTTGTCGCAGTTCGATCTTCACTTCCCGCATGCTTATTTTCTGAAAAACAACATTTACAAACGGTTTTAATTCTCTGCAGCTTTTTATCACGACAAAGGAACTATTGTAGAAATGATAATGGGAACATGGCAACATTGATTAGCGCTCGGAAATAAACAACGCGGCAACGCTGCTAGCTCCAAAGGTTGCTGCACGTAGAAATAATCATCAGCTGCATTGTGCTCCGTGTAATACATTATTAATTACTGTACTTACTGGCATCCAGATCTTAGAACAATATACTTTATGACCATTAAAACAGCAGTTTACACAATTAACGCTTTCCTATGATATACAATATATTAAATTAATTTGCTTTCGATAAGTACTCCGCATCTTATTGGCATTTGCGCCATCTACTGCATGATTAACGATAAAGGAATGCAATTAAGATAAGTTACTAAACATTTCTAAAATAATTGTTTTCGTGTGTTATGCCTTGTTTCCAGACGCTCTAAAACAATGAAAATATGTAGTATCCATACATCTATTGTAGATAACGTGAACACGTCTAAGTATTTTAACCTCTGGGAGGTTTGTAGAGAAATGTCTTTGAATGTGAATATTTGAAGGAAAATATCGTTAATTTTGGCAGGAATGATTGTGAATTAAACGTATTCCCTGTTTTATTTTCAGTAATTGTAGCTACATAATATTGGTATCTTATAAAGCATTCAGTTGTAAAATTGCAACCGTATTGCTTTATTCATAAAACGACGGGAAAACCTACAAGACTATGCGAAATAAAAATACCAATTTAATTTACTTCTCTAAAGGAGCATCTTTATAGAAGTATGTACTCATAGATGCCATTAATTTATATAACTTTATATATTAAACAGGCTATATAAATAATGATGTTCCGAATAAGACAGAAAAATGGAGCCAAAAAAGACGGGTTAAATAGGACTCGATCTAGGGTTACACCTCATCGCTGATTTGCAATATCATGCTTTAGCCGGGGCTCTAATGACCTAGCTGTCGACGGGCCCTTAAACCCTACCACTCACTCACTCACTCATGCTTTAGCCAGTAGTTCAGCTGTTGCACACTGGAAATCACGTGTTGCTGCTTCAGCTTATATTTGTAAGCCTGGAAGTCAACACTGGAATAGCTTTTACATCTAGTTCACAATTTAATGGAAACAGAATAAAGATATGTTTTCTACAGGTGCACTGAAGTTACATTTACAATATTTGTCCGTTAATGTAAAAGGATTCCTGAAATATTGCTTTTTTAAAACTACGAGGTAAGCCCATGGCTGGCATCCGAATGGCAAAGGAAGCATATGGCAAATTTAATTTTCATAGCATCCATGCAGGGACGCCTGAGAGTTATGTGACCCTTTGCACAGGTCTCGCTGAAGTTGGGCATTTACTTTTGTGAAAAATAGTACTTAAGCAACTCTTAATAGCCGTTATATTTCACACTGATAGCAGAGCACATATTGGAAATCTATTTTGAAAAACTATATAAAGTAAACTGAGTAACAGAATTCAAAATCCTTACAATGATTGAATTATTATTATTATTATTATTATTATTATTATTATTATTATTATTATTATTATTATTATTATTATTATTATTATTATTATTATTATTATTATTATTATTATTATTATTATTATTATTATTATTATTATTATTATTATTATTATTATTATTATTATTATTATTATTATTATTATTATTATTATTATTATTATTATTATTATTATTATTATTATTATTATTATTATTATTATTATTATTATTATTATTATTATTATTATTATTATTATTATTATTATTATTATTATTATTATTATTGTATTATGCTGTACTAAAAACTGTTGCAAAATATCCTGATTCTAGAAGAATCAAGCAAGATGGTTCTGTTCCAACATGTGAAGCTCACATTCCGGAGGTACGTGGTTCGATTTCGGTCAAGCCAACCACTTTCACCGTGTTTTTTTTTTTTTTTTTCCTCGTGGTTTCTCTAGGTCAGTAGCCGACTGCTAGGATGCTAATTATTCTACCATGAATTTGCTAGCCTACATTTCTTTTTATAGGTTCAGGGTCCTAAGATCAGGTGACAAAATTAAATTATTTTCTTGTTTAACGACGCTGTCAATTGCCAGGATCACATCAGCGTCGCCGGTGTGCCGGAATTTCAACCCGCAGGAGTTCTTTTACATGCCAGTAAATCTACTGACATGGAGCTGTCCTTTTTAAGCACACTTAAAAACCATCGGCCTGGGCCGGGTTTGAACCCGCGACCTTGGGATCGGTAGGCCAGCATCTAACCAACTGAGCCACCCAGACCGACAGATCAGGTGACAGCTATAGGTGTGTTGTGGCGGGGTGGTGGAATTTGCGCATGACTTCCGGTTGTGACCTCTTCCTAGGAGTACTCCTTTCATTTCGGGATATCCAGTTTTAAGACGGCTAAGACAGGATCACCGGGATCAGTTAGTGACACTCTGGAATTGTTAAGGACCCCGATCTTGCTTGCGCGCATCGTCGACTGGATGTGGTCGCCCTTCACTTCTGTCTTTCATTCCCTCTTCCCAGGGTCACACTGAAGCACAAAGGGCTATTATGGCCTAGGTTCGGTGCTATGCTACAATATTAATGAAATATTTCTTAGAAAAAAAACAAGGAAGCAAAGAACGCAAAAAGGATAGAAAGAGAGAAAGAACTTATATCTGCCTACTAAAATTTATCTTCTAAACATTGCATACGTACAAAAGTCGATTTTTAACTTTGTTTATCCAGTTCTTTGTATTTATGCGTCTTATATCCCCTTATATCCGGCCTTTAATAATAAGGTAATCACTTACAGCTACTACCATAAATATTTCTGCCGATCTCCGCGGTCTAGGGTTAACATGCTAGCTTCTGGTTCCCGAAGTCGCGGGTTCAAACCCGTGGTATGACGATGGATTTTTTCGGCTATGGCTTAGTTCGAACGGAAGTTCCCTTGTCGTAGACTTACGACAGGTAAAAGAACCTTCTTTTCTTCTTTCTTTATTTTTTCTTCTTCCTTCTTTTATTCTTCCTTTCGTGGTTTAGGCCAAGTTCAGGCCTCGTCCCATTTGTGCCTTGGTCATGCAGGATCACGTCCTCCTGTAGGTTTATAAGATAGGATTATTTTTGGCACTCTCCTATCTTCCGTTCTATTCAGATGTTCCATTAATACCTGTGTACAACTTTTTTTTTTCATTTCTTCATTTCTTAGTCTATTTATAATTTCTTGATTTTGTTACTTGATCCAGTTTTGTGTCTCCTAACACTGGTGTAAGGAATCTCATTTCTGTCGCTTAAATACCACTTAACCTTCTTTCTTTAATGTCCAGGACTCACAGCCATAGATCACGGCTGGTAGTACCATTGCTTTGTAGAACTTAATCTTAGTGGCTGTTCGAGTCGTTCTTAATGTTCTTTTAGTTGTTCCACACATCATTTGATACGTGTTTAATTCATTTACCCTGTAAAGAACCTCAAACTCCATAAAGGGGTCTCTGAACAAGATTAAGCAGTCGTTCACGCCCGATGTAGACTAGAAGGCTGAGAATCACAGCAGTTATAAAGCGTTCATGAATTGAAACTGAATTTCAAGTAAATATTTCTGAAACGACAGAAACACTCATGCGCTATTCACACAGAAATACGTAAAATGTAACCTCATGGTTCCAACATTTCCAGGGAATGCGTGTTTAACCCAAAATTACACCCTATTAATTTAAAGCAAATTATAGCATATCGTATTTTATAAATATTATGACGTTGCTGCATCATTTGGGAGGGACCTTCAGTGACACTTTAGACACCTGAGCACTCAATTATTTGCATCAGTAAAACGAAGAAATCATCTCTCCTTGCATGTACAGATACGTAGCAAGTGTCTACATTGTAATAAAATTGTTGTAACTCGAAGCTACAAACAAAACTGCAGTTGCTCTCACAAAGGAAACAGAACTATTTTCGATAATTTCAGTTCCAACTGTCCAGTCCTGCAGCAAATTGTATATCATTACTGGCAGCTTATTTTCCGAGATAAACGCTGCCCGAGATTTCCAACAGCATGCAAACTCGCATCATTAGAGCTACTATGTCATCAATTATGAAACGTTTTCCCTTAATCACCCAACTAAATGACAGTTACTGGACCCAAGCCTCAGGGATGCCCGCAATGGTCGTACGAAACAACGAGGGTCTCTAGTTCCAGGAACTCAAAATACGACAAAAATGTACAGCCTCATGAAGATAAACTCCCTTCGCTGAAAACCAAGGCTTTTTCTCTTTTTCCTCGCGTTATGTAATTCATTTTTTCGACGATAGCGTTTTTTAATCCCCTTCACACCCATTCTATTGTGCCCGGGACGCTGCAAGTTTTTACACCCCAATTTCTGTCGTAGATGTTGCATTTAATCCTCCAACTATTGATATGCATATTTATAGTGGCTGACAATAGATTTGATAGTTGAATTTTATCGTTTAAAGTCTTACTCTTTACTTCCCTTTATCAACATTTACTCGCGATTTAATTCATGGAATATTTATATATATTTGCGTGGCTAATCAACCACCAGCACGAAGAGGTCAGCTGACTGATTCATTTTATTATAGTGTCTACATATATTGCAATAAGCATTAAGAGCATGCTGAAACTCTGAAGCAAAAATACTCGATCTCGGATCTTCTTTTCAAACTGCTTCCTCATTCTGCAAAGATGCATTATTTCTTACCCGGAGTCCTTTTGCTCTGGAGACGTTTATTGCGATACCTGAGAGGTATCATTCATTTTCCACTTAAAAGGTAGTTTGAGGTGGAGGGATTTTCTTAAAAACCTTACCTGTTCCATCTTGAAACCGAAATTATGTCAATATATATTTGATAATAGAAAGAAACAAAAGAAGATTCTAGTCAATAGTTAAGGGGAAGACGTAATAAAGCTGAATATGTTAAAGTCTCAAGAATGGAAGGCAGATTTAAATGAGTGATAAGGTTACAATTGTAAGATTTAAAGCTTTCACGGCGCACGTTATTTATTATAGTTTCACGGGCGATCAGCCGTGTGAGGTTTGAAAATATTGAGCTTTCGGCCATTCTAAACTCCATGGCCTTCGTCAGAACTCCATGGCCATGGAGTTTAGAATGGCCGAAAGCTCAATATTTTCAAACCTCACACGGCTGATCGCCTGTGAAACTATAAGGTTACAATTGTTGTATGTACAAAACAAACGATTCAGCGGGCTGATTCCTATCTTATCATGACGTGCTCTAAAGTTAGCCAATGGAAATCGCTTCCTTCGTGTTGCTCGCGCAAAAACAAATGCAATGCAAGACACACTCGTCTTGAATCGAGCCGAGAGTACACGTGCAACTTGGGAGTTGTACGTAAGCTAGCGCGTATACATAATTCGGCGGTTGCTAAAGGGTGACAAAGTTAAAGTGTTATAACGTTGTAGTAGAAGTTACAAAGTACATTCTATTTAAATATCGTCGGCAGTTCTCTACAAATCTGGAAATTTACAAATAAAGTGATATGTTGGTTAATTCTTCGTTTGGTTCCATTCCTACCATAACTCACGCGTACCCTGTAGATTAGGACCTCTTGCTAGAGCTAGTCCGGACACCAAACACGAGACCTTTATAGGTCTTAAAGGCGACATCTTCGACGGAGAGGAACGTTTGCGTCAATCTTTGGAAGATACTGAATTAAATACCTAGTTTAGCATCTATCCGACATTTCGTTTTTCAGTGGTACTGTTTTACACACACACACACACACACACACACACACACACACACACACACACACACACACACACATGCGCGCAGTGAAAGTGTGAATAAGAGAGAGGGAGAGACACATAACTTTTTCTAAAAATATCATCATTTATTGAGCGGGATGGCTAAGGCGGTTTCGTCCGTGGCCCGTATTCAGAAGATCATGGTTCGATCCCAGCGCTGGCCTACCTTAGTCATGGTTTTTTTTTTCGGGGTTTTCCTGGGTCACCAGATGAATGCTGGGTAGCGAATTTTCTGTCCCTCCTTACCCTTCACTCTTGATCTAATGGGTCTCTTTCACGATAGCAAGTATCGGTGGGGGTCTCGGCGTTGCATGGCAGGAAATATGCTCTCGATAAACCTTTGTCCTTTGTCCGAACCCTTCTGCAGGATATCTAAGATATCGGTTTTACTAGACGCCGCTTGGGTGTTTCAATCTGTAAATAGTCGTAACCCTGCCCTCGGCTCTGTCATGACTCCTTGGGTTGGCTCCCTCTGTTCCCTCTCGGTTCATCCTTCTTGCTGAGTGTGCTCCGCAAGGGGCATAGATACGAAAGATCAAGATTGACGTACCGAATTTCTTCCGTGCCCTCCTATCCTTTCCTATTATTACTTATTATTAATTATTATTATTTTTATTATCATTATTATATTGGAATCATCATAATAATCATCATTAATATTAATTTGTTTCAAATTTCAAATCAGTGTTTTCGATGTCTTCTTCAGTGGCATTCGGAACTTAGTCTTTTCTGTAGCTATTTATTAAAATGAATTACTGAAGTCAAGTTCCTTTCCAGAGTCAATTCGTCTGATGAGGAAGCAAATAGATTATCTCTAATGCAATAAAAGTAAGCAGAATCGCTGGCATACATTGGACGGAGGGAAGATGTGTTCCCATGTTCTCTGACACTGTTACACTTGCACACAGCAATAATTATTCCTACACCTGCTTCTTTGTCACCTATTGTAAAGTACAGACATCACGTGACGTTAACTGCTTATGTCCTTTTATTGAGGCCACAAAAACTCGAGCGAGCCTAGGGGATTACTGAGCTGTTAGGTGACATTCTCTATTGTGTCGCATGCATGGGGAAGAATTACAGCAGAGGTGCATGCCACAGATGAATATGAACGTCTTCTTGGTCAATGGGACAGGGCTGTGATTTAGGGCAACCCAATATTTCCCCAATAAAAGACTGATGAACTGTAGAAGAACGAGGGTTACTTCTTTCTCAAATACTTTCTGGGTCCTTGAGGAAAGGTGGCCGACTGGTCAACAAAGGAAATCCCTTCCACCAAAGTAACACATACTCATTTTATGACCTTGTTAAAATCCCTTCTATAGAAGAGGGAATAATGTGCTAATGGAGCCAATTAACAACGGTAACAAGCACACACATAACTCATTTGCAATTTCGAGATTAAGCACTATTCCCATGGAAGAGTAAACGTAGGCGCAGCATAAAACTCGTAATATTTGTGTCCATATTACTTATTGTAAGTATTCATATTAATTAGGTCTCGAAATGCAAGATATTGCAAACTTCAAAAGTTTATTATTATTATTATTATTATTATTATTATTATTATTATTATTATTATTATTATTATTATTATTATTATTATTATTATTATTATTATTATTATTATTATTATTATTATTATTATTATTATTATTATTATTATTATTTATTATATTTATGTCGCCCTTGGGGTAATTGTCTCTGATGTGAGACTCCGTTTGTGGTCTACCGAGAGGAACACGAATCGATTGGGGAATTCTGGCAGATAACCACAGTAGCTTAATGGTCAGAACGACCGCACGGCAAGCGGAAGGCCTGAGGTTTAAATCCCATCTGTGGCATTGAGTTTTTCAGTTGCTGTCCTACTTCTACAAAAGTTATGCTTGCATTGTATGCATAGACAACAGTTTTCAGCATTTCTTTATCCATGCGTTGCCCGTTTTTCAACAACACAGGATCGATGCAAGATACATAATTTACTCTGCGTATATATTGTTCTCCTAGTTAACCGTATTACTTATTCTAAACCAGCCATGTTGAAATACCGAGATGGTGATTGATACTTCTTGCATGACATGTATTTTGAACGAGGAGATAGAGGGGAGTTTGTGCTGTCAAATGGCATTATTTTAAGCTATAACTAAACATTTTGCGTAAGAAGGGACTTTTATGCATTTACAAGATCAAAGAAATTTAAGACTTGGTGTATAACAAACAGTAATCTTAAAAAAAATAGTAAATTAGACATCAGATAGATTCTAAAGCATTCTAAAATACAACTTTGTCAGACTCAGCAATATAATGCGCATTTACCTTCTTGACTTACTTTCGGCACGTGTGCTACCATCATTTCAAGCCAAGCTCCCAAATCCGGCATAACATAACCGCTGTGAGGCAGTGGAAGGGGTTAAAAGTACGATACAGGGGAAGTGACTCATCGAGTCAGTTCTCCCCATCTATGTTCTAATTCTATTTTTACATTTTATTTGCTCCACTCTAGAAAAAAAGTTGCCTGTAAATTTGTTGAGGCAAATATTGCCAATATAGGAGTGCCAAATGCCCTAAGGGGAGGATATTTATTTCTAGGAGCAAATTCATATACCTCGATTTCTAAACGCTCATTTTGCAATGTAACTAATTCCATCTGCAACTACAATGGTGATAATTTTGGTGCCACTGTCAAGTAATTGGCAAAAATAAGAAAGCCATTTTCCAAACTTTGAATATCTTTGAATCTGTGAACTGTGAATGTTACTTCAATCTTTCTATTAATTCAACAAAAAATTCGCCCACCCACTTATCTTTAAACCCTCCATGTCTTGCAAATATAAGTTCAGACAGCGACACCATTGCGTTACAATCCACCACTGTTTGTTAAGAGAACGATGGCACTCACGGCAAGTGAAGGGGTGTGTCGGTAGCTACAACACGTGACGCGAAGTGAGGGTGAGCCAACATTAGTTCATGAGTCTGTATCTGGACATGGCTGTTTTAAATAATGTCGCCAGGCGCTGCTCTATTGTTTGCTTATTTCAGTTTACTTACTGGATGTCATTGGTTACGTTAACGAGGGATATGGCTCCATGATAACGTGTGAGATTCGCATTCTAGAGGTCTTGTATTCGATTCCCTAAACCACTCATTTTGTAATTGTGTTATCCTTGGCTTTCCCCGGTCGATACATCATTGATGAGGTAGTTTGTCAACTATTGCGATTTCCTTTCGCTGGCTCTCCTTTCTTTTCAAGTGCGCCATGTTTGAGGACAATATCGATGCCTGTTCTAAGGAAATTATTCCCGATGGGCACTAGAGCTGTGCTTTTTATATCCTATAACCTATTGGTTATGTTATTGAATATGAAACTTGTGGTGCACTTGGGAAGTTTACGGATCTAGAACCCGTATAACGTTCTTACCTTACGCGGGGTCTGTCAAATTGGTACTCTCTGAGCACAGTCCGCTCACGACGTTGCACCGATAACTATGTTTAGCAGGCAAAAAATATGAAGATCACTCAAGTCAGTCCCTGAGTCTCCTAGACCTGCTTTGCGCCTATGCCTACAATGTGTATGATTTTATCTCAAGGCCTGCGCTTGATGTTGGGCCACATTCACTGAAATATACTAGAAAGCTAAAACGAGCTATCAAAAACTCAAACAGAGAATAGGAATGAAAAATTATTGTCTGTATAAACTTGTACGGAATATAACATGGTCTGGCGCGGAAACTTTGTCACTGCAATAAAGCGCTGAAAACAATTGGAAGTATCTGAAATACGGGTATGGAGAAGCAATGAAAATTTGGTAGACCAAATCTGCAATGTATTGGTTTATACAAGAAATGCAGAATCTTCCAAGGATACGACCGAAAATTTTCATGAAAATACTCCCACCCCAAACTACATTTTACATGGACGATTTTATAAAAAACTGAATTTTCTAAAAAATGGTTCTAAAGTCTGTGATTAAAATACTAGGTATGTTTAAGATATTTGAGATGTAAACATTGAATATTCTAGGAACAACCTGTGAAGCCCTTTTCGTTCGGAAGGAACTTTGTATAACTTTGTACATACATAAATGGTATCTGTTTTTATTGGCTTGAAATTTTTGTCAAACAGTAGTGTGCCATCGTGTTAATCGTTCAACCACCAAAATGTTTTATTTCAGTATCTTTCAAATCTTGATGAAAACGTTCACCTGTTCCTCGCTCTAAAACCCAAGACAATCTGGAAAATAGTCGATGTGAGATGCAGAAAGTGTAACTTCAAACCCATGTTACAACCTAGTTTTCCCTCATTTTCCAATGTAATATTGACAATGATAATGTAATATGAAGTCCTTCTGTTTCCTAGGAAGCTTTTACAATGTCTTTGTAGCTATGTCAGGCTTGCTTTTATGTTCGGCTCAGTGTATTCCTAAAATTGGTGCCATACATTAATTTGCTGATCTCAGGTCTAGTAAGTGCACTTATTTCAGCGTATTTAGGATACTTCCATGAAAACAAATTACCTATGTACCTATTTAAAGCACCCTGTGTCCTTGTTTAGGTCACAAAAACTGGTTCATGATACCTAAGTTTATGAAACATAAATTCTTGATTTTCTCGACTAGATGTAATAGAAAAAAAAATCTGATTTGTTGCACTCACATGACTTTCTCTACTATTGTACTAATTATTCTTATATATTCCTATTTTTCCATCTTCATGTTAGTCGAGATAAACATTTGCAGAAAATAGTTATCTTATTGCTCATTTTCTTGTAGGTACAAAGGAAATATGATAATACAGTAGGCTCTGAACGATAGTCAACTCTTTTAAAGCTGGTCGCTATATGAGGGCTTTGAAATTCCGTTTTCTTTGCACAGCGAAGATGTAAAAGAGTGAATTACGACCTTCGATTTGAAAAAAGTTTAAGTATTGTAAAGCTCAACAAATAGCAAGGAATATCTCCGAAATGGTTCATTCCACCGAGGGGAAAAAAAAAAACATTTAGACATGAATTGTGTGTTTTACCCAGATCTGTATTTTTGCATAGTAAGATTTGGCCTATCTCTTACTATTTACCAGCTATGCAGAAGTCGTCAAGAGTAAACAGGACTATGTGGGCTATAGCTAGAAAATTCAAAATATACATTTCGTTTGTGGTAAAATGTCTTAAACATGCGGTATTTTAATCAAAATCGTTAGGGCTATTTTAAAGAAAATAAAAATTTTCCAGAAATTTAATTTTCTATGTAAAGGGTAATTTAGAGTGGAAGAAATTTCTTCAAAATCTTCGTGGCACATCCTTGAAAGATATTAAACTAAAATACCAAATTTGTATTTTCACCGATTTTTCGTTTATGTGTTACACTGTTTATAGACACACACACACACACACACACACACACACACACACACACACACACACACACACACACACACACACAGAGAGAGAGAGAGAGAGAGACCTTTTTTAAAACCACCCTTTTTGAATTCAGAGGGCGTCTAAACATATATTTCCGGTGAAATCTCGACATAAAATTTTTGGGTGGAATACAATACTTCCTCTACTTACTGCACGTAGTAGAGAAAGTAAAAATGCATTACTCCGTTCAACTCAGCGCTAAAAATCTGTTTACGAACATGTATTCACTCGAAAACATTATTTGTGTTGTTTAATGCTTAAAACGTGCAACAGGAAATCGACATTTAACAAACGAGTCATTGCATTTGCGTTTAGGTCATTTCTATTTTAATCCTAGGATACCTGCGCCACTAGTAGGTATATACTTTTTCCGAAACTTATTATCCTTGCACTTGAAGAGGTTCTTTCCTCGTTAATTCATGTGGGTATACATACATACAGCTCTAGTGCACGTCCCAATTGGGCTCAGCAATAATTGGTTATAAAATCCCACCCTGTGTTATTTATTGCAGCAATTTGGAACATGTTCACGCATTCACTGGACTTTAACGAGTTTCTGTTCCAATATATTTTGTTTTTTATTCAAATTTAAATGAATATAGATCATTAAAACTACCAACCTAAACAGGTTATTACCTACCTACATACAATTCCCCGTGTATCTCTTTCATACTTACGTATTAGACAGCTCACCACATTATTGTTACAAAGTGTAAATTTTAACTATATCCAGTAACACGATTAATGCTGTAAAATCGTTTAATATCTTGGGCATTAATTAAATGATAATAACTCAGAGGATAAAATGAAATAAATAACCAAGGAAACAAAGCATGTTATAAATTGTTGTACTCCTACAAAAATTAAGTGTTGATAATAGTGAGTGTCTAGGGTTCATGGGACCTTCAACAACTAGCCCATTTGGCTCGAAGTCAAAACAAATATTGATACCACTGTTTATAATACAGTCCTGTTTACTTCTTTTTTCTTATAAAGTGCTGTCTTCGTATGTACTTAATAAATATCATTCAAGCTTTAATTTGCACCCCCCTCCCCACCCACAGGCGGCGCCGTGGCCGAGCGGTTAGCGCGCTCGCCTACCACCTATGCGGCCAGGGTTCGATCCCAGGGACCCGCATGTGGTATTCGTGGTGGACGAAGCGGCGTCAGGGCGGGTTTTCTCTGGGTGCTCCGGTTTCCCCCGCCATCTCATTCCACCGGTGCTCCATCTTCATTCCATGTATCATCAGTGTCACCGCCTGCGGTGCCGTAGTAGTAAAAGCGGGCGTTAAACACTACAAACAACTCCCCACCCGCAACTTTTCTCACACTTGCACAACGTAGATAGATCTTGCTAATCTGGGCAATCATAAAGTTTTCCCTTTAACTTTTAACCCCTTCAAAGGCGTATCCTGCACTAGCCGATAAGGTACTGGTACCAATCATGATCAGGCATCTGTATGACAATCAATGCATTTTCTGCTACATATTTCTCTTTCAGCCAGTACGATCGACATGATAAGCGTATATTTCGTTCCTAACCTTTGTAGATCTTATTGGTATTAGCTATTTAGCAGGAGTGGTGCACCTGCGCACCGTGGCCTAAAGCAACTAATGAAATGGCCATGGCGTTGTACAGCAATACATAATGTGATACATACCCAGTGCAGTAACATTTTCTTTGGAGTTCTTTGTACAAAATCAGACCTTAAAAATCTGAAGCGCTCCAAAAACTAAAATAGAAGTTAACTTGGTAATCCCGGCTGTGGCAATGAATTTTTCAGTTCTGATTCTACCTCTCAGAATTTGCACTTGTTTATCGAATTCAATATTGGCAACGAACCACAGTGCCTTATTAAAGCTATTGTAACGTTGCTTAAAATTAAGCACAGTGTAAAACCAGGTCAAGGGACTGGCGCTCACGAGATGTAAGTCACCCTGGATGTCAGTGTCGGACAGTGTCAAACGTTACAGTCCGAGTTTCCTTCCTTCCTTTCCTCCTTCCATCCCTCCGTCCTTCCGTCCTTCCTTCCCTCCGTCCTTCCCTCCTTCCTTCCCTTCCTTTCGTTCTTTTCTAATAATGCGTTTAATAACGCACTTTGTTCTGACTACATCAATTGCATTTACAACTACCACACGTAGTTCTCCTGAAACTCAATATAAGCAATACAGAAAAGCTATATAAAGCAAGATATACACAAAATTACAAAAAATACCAAATAATTGCTTTAAATTTAAAAAAAAAATACTAATGTGCTACACTCACATGACTTTCTCTACTCTTGTACCAACTATTCTTATAAACTCTTATCCCTCTAATTTCTTCATGTTAGTCGAGATAAACATTTGCACAAATTACCTTATTGTTAATTTTTTGTAGGCCCAAGGGGAATATGGGAACACAGTAGGCTTTAAGCGATAGTAAATTCTTTCAAACGTGGTCACCATGTGAGTTCTTGGAAATTCCGTGGAATGTCTCCGAAATGGTTCACTCTACAAAGAAATGCATTCGGACGTAACATTGGTGCTTTAATGAGATCTACATTTTTGTATAGTAAGATTTGGTCTGTCTTTTACGGTTTACCAGTTATACAAAAGTCACTCATGGATTACAGCCAAAAAACTCAAAATATACATTTCACTTGCCATGAAAATATCTTAAACATATGGTATTTTAATAAGTTCGTTAAAACCATTTTTGAGAATATCAAAATTTTCAAAAACTTATCCATATAAAGATGGAGTAGAGGAATTTTCTTCAAAATCTTGATGTAGCATACTTGAAAGATAATAAACTTAAATACTAATTTTGGTTGCAACCGATTTTTCGTGTTTGAGTAATGCTGTTCATAGGCAGACACACACGTCCACGGATGGACTTCTTCTAAAAATGCTTCTTTTTTTTGGATTCAGGAGATCTCAAAACATATATTTCCGGTAAAATCTCGAATCGATATTTTGGGTCGAATACAATAATTTCCCTACTTACTATACGCAGTAGAGAAAGTAAAAAATGCCTAAAAATACAAATTGAGAACAAAACGACCATAAAATGGCCAAAAAATGAGCATGCATTGGTGTGTTAAATTTTAAAAATCTGATATGTTGCACTCACATGACTTTCTCTACTCTTGTACTAACCATTCTAACAAACTCTTATTCTTATATCTCCATGTTAGTTAAGATAAACATTCGTACAAATTATCTTACTGCTTATGTCCTTGTAGGTGCAAGGGGAATATTAGAATACAGAAGGCTTTGTGCGACAGTCAAATCTTTTTGACCTTTGAGATTCCGTTCTCTTTGCACGATTAACATATAAAAAATGAACAACGTTGTTGCATTTCGCTAAAGTTCTAAGTTTTCCGAAACTCACAAACATAACAAGGAATATCTCCGAAATGGTTCACCCTACAATAAAATTTATTGAGACATAACTTGTGTATTTTAGCAAGATCTACATTTTTGTATAGTATAATTTGGTCTATCTCTAACGGTTTACCAGTTATGCAAAAGTCGTCCAGAGTAAATACGACTACAGGGGCTATAGCCAGAAAATTCAAGATATACATTTCATTTGTCATCAAAATATCTCAAAGATATGACATGTTAATCAAAATCGTTAGAGCCATTTTCAAGAAAATCAAAATTTTCGAAAAATCCTCCATGTAAAGGGTAGTGTAGGGTGGGGCTATTTTCTTCAAAATCTTCGTGTCGCATCCTTGAAAGACATTAAACTTAAATACCAAGTTTGGCTTTTAAGCGACTTTGCGTTTTTGAGTTATGCTGTCCACAGACCGACAGACACACAGACACACACACGGACCTTTTTCTAAAAATGCTTTTTTTTGGATTCAGGGGGCCTCAAAACATATATTTCCGGTGAAATCTCGACATCGAATTTTTGGGTGGAATACAATACTTCCCCTACTTACTAGTAGAGAAAGTAAAAATAAACTAGAAACAAACAGGAGAAAATGATCAAAAAATGAACCAAAAATGGCCATTGATAAAGGAGCCTTGATCAGAATATCTACACTAGTGGGCTACTTTCATGGTGCACTAGTTAAAAGGTGACCTCATTGAACTCAGGGCCTCACTTATGGGATTTGAAAGAAACAAAGGGAGAATCGATTCCAGCCACCTCTTAGAGCTTCCTTTGTTAGCGAAGAGGTTCGAAAGGAGAACTTCCGTGCTGAAGATCATGCACGCACGCAACCTAATCCTGAACCCTCCGGTCCGTTCCAAATAAGTTTTAATATTCATGGGCGCTTGAGGGTAATGCCTCGGCGCCTGGCGCGCATGTTACTTTAAGGAGGGAACTGAATTAATTCCTTTGCGCTACTGGTAGCATTCACGTGACCAAGGTCGAGGAGCACAGTAGTGTCCTAATCTATGGAATCTACCCACAGGGTGCCACAGACGAGATAGTACTCAATTCCCTTTGTTGAACCGCCCCAGGTATACCGCCTTTTCTAATAAAACTGTTCAGGGCAACCAGCACGAGAACAGGAGGGCCAGATCTTACGTTACATTCGCATGGGCTTCTCTACTCACTCTTCTACAAAGTATTCCTTCAAAACTCTATTTTTCTATCTTCCTCATGTTAATAGAGACAAACGTTCGAAAAAATGTTATTCACATTTTTCGTTGTGCGCAAGAGAGCGGCGCAATAGCCAGTTCTACGCAATTTCACGTGACGATCAGAAAACAGGGAAAAAACGAATAGGGACAGCGTTCGCAAAAGTATATAGTATTTCAAAATTGAGAGCAAGAATTCAGAATACTTTGGAAATCGTTAAAGCCACACACATTTTAGTTGGCATAAATTGTGTGTTTTAACGAGATCTATATTTTATATAATAATTTTTACCTAACTTGCATAAACTTTATTGAGAATGAAAATTCTTCAACGCTAATCCGCAGAAAATTGAAGATACGCATTTTATTTTCCCTGTAAATACCACAGATATAGCAATTTGAAATGGGGTTTGGGATTTTCTTGAAAATCTTCATGTCTCGTCCTTGGAAGATTTTGAATTTAAATATCAAGCTTGGTCTCCAAGCACCATTTCGTTTCTTGAGTTATGCTGTTCACAAACAAATTGCTTTTTATTCACGGCTTCAAAACATATTTCCAAAAAACAATATTTAGTTTGACATCTACAATAGTTAAGTGGCAGGTAAAGTAGAAAATGAAATCAAGCGAATAGTGATATAGCTATCTTCATTACTCTTGCCCAGAGTTCTTGAAATTTCATATTATTTCTAAGTATTGTAACGATTTTGAATACCAGCAATATTGTAGTTGCTTCAATTAATTTAAAGGAACTGCCGCAAATTTTAGGTCTAACTTATTAAAATAAGGTTTCAGACTGAAATGTTTACATAGGTTGTATATAAATGTCTTCTAAATTAATCGATCTATTTTTATCCAATATGTTAGTTTACTATGTTTGTATACTATCTCTTAATTAAAATTTAGGAACAATGATTGGTTTTTAAATAATAAACCCTATTATTCACCAAAGCAAACACACAAATAACTTTTAAAGGTTATTCTATTATCATCCAAAAATTGAGTAGTTTTTGAGAAAACGTCATTCACAGAACAAACTGACATGGAGAAAGCAAAGCAAACTTGAAGAAAACAATTTCAAATGTAATTGCAAAGTAAGGCATGTCTCTTCAGCACACAGACGCTGCGACATTTAACAATAACACCAATGTTTATGATAAACATTTCCCATAAAGATGCTCCAAAACCTTTCTACTCCAAAATGCATAAACTTATGACTGTTTTTCTTTGAAGAGGAGTATAATTCACAATACAAAATGGCAGAGGAAGTACCAGTTTTAAAATAGCTATTTATGCAACGACACTATAATGTAGTTACATGCAATAGTTTTTCTGCATTTAGAATATACAACAAATATTTAATATTTAGACACGAAAGAAAATAAAAATGTGATAAGTCAATTTGTCGATGTGTATTTTAGATGTGCTTCGATGACAAATGGATATCGATTCAAGGTCGCAGGTATTGATTTCACAACATGAAGAGACAAATATTTATTAGTGAATTTGAAAAGGTAGAATTAAGTTCCGCACCTCCTGATATCCTTGAGGAGACGAGGAATGTAAGCAAGAAGTTACTTCCTAAAAAAATCAAAGCAGAATATATGAAAAGTTGTGTGACAACTTCATGGTCTGGCGAAGAAGAAAAAATGTAACTTCATTCTCAGAAAATGTGCTTATAGTTTACTTTGAAGAACTGTCAAAGAATAAAATCACCAATCTTGTGCACAAATTATTCAGTAATGAAGACCACTCTAAATGTCTTTATTACTAAAGGTTTGAAAACTGTGAACAGAAATTCATTAGTATTTTATTGTATACAATGAAAGCAGTGAAACAAAGTGAATATAAATTCTTGTTCTTCTTTTTCTTCTACTTCAGGCTATAGGGTTTAGGGTTATTGTTGCTCCTTTATTTGTTGAATCCAACTTTTTGCTGGTCGGCCAATACTTCTGGGTATATATTAACAGCTATTGTCGGAATTCTATCTTGGTTCATACGTTGTACGTGTTCCCACCATTTCTGTTTGTATTGATCTACAGTTTCTAACAGGCTTTTAGGTTGTTTCTTATTTCTAATATGAATACCAGCTTTAATACAGTAGAGCCTGTGCGTTTTAAGTACAAAATGAGTACTTTATACATCTTTGTATATTCTGTTAGCAACATTCCCACGTGTTGTTTGTGGATCTTCCTTAGAACCTGAAATGATTGGTTTCATTGAGAGTGCTGCGTAGATGAGAAATCCCACGATGGGTAGAGAAGAGGCCAGAAGAAGAGCTGTGAACATCATCAAGGCAGGGCAGTTAGTCAAGTTGTGCTCCCCGCTGGGCGAGAAGCACAGTAGCAGATTGCAGCCTCTCAGCAGTGGTCCACCAGATCAGTAGCTGTGATAGATATCCCATCATCTCCTCCACTGTCTTGCATATCTTATGCTACTGTTTCAACCTTGGAAAGCTGAAATTGGTAGCCAAATTTGATGCTCTTGGGGCCAATTTTATACGGTAGCAAAAATGTTGTTAGATTCAGCATGCAAGAATGATACTTCAACTAGAGCAGATAATTCAAGCCCAGCAGGCGGCCCCAACCGGACAGTCCGCATCTATTTAAAAGTGTGTTTTTATGTGTTAGGTCAAATATTCAATACTTACAGGTCAGACGCACTGCATCTCTCTTTCCAACATCTGAAAATAGAAAAAGCATTACATTTATTTAATCACTCTCAGTCAATTACATTATCAATCAATTATCATTTCCATAATTTATACTAAGAATCCAAATTAAGAATATTATGTATTTGAAAACCCAACATTCTTTGAACTGCGTTTTTTACACTACTGAGTTTTTCTTGCTGTTATTGGCTTACTGACAATTGCTACCTGGCAATGCGACCAGGCATATTGACCTTGGTTGTCAGAGCGCTGCGTTCGCTTGTTATCTGCTTACTAGAACAGAGAAGTATGTACTAGTAACTTGCTATGCATTCAGTAACGGAGCAATACAAATGGATGATCTCTCGCGCCTGCCGATATCACACGTTACTGTTCTGAAGACATGCTTGCATTTAGTAAAATGCACTATTTGAGAGTATATCTCAGTTCCTTGTCGTCTTACGGGGTATAACTATTAACCAATGAACTGCTGCTGGGGATTGTAATATGGGGCTAGAGGCGTGGCGCCGTAATGAGGGTAAGGAAAGGGAGGAGGGTAGATGCACTTGACCTCGTAGAAAAGCCAGTTTTGATTTGCTTTAGATTTATCTCCAAATTCTTAATGCCTACTATGGAAAAGGTTATAAACGTTGTTGAAAATAAGTAGCATTTATGGGTGAAAAATTCTTTTATACGAAAAGCTTTTACCTTGTCCTTAGAATCACAAAAACTTGCAAAGGTTTACAATAAACATAATACAATATTATATTGAAAAAAAAAGAAAAGAAAAAAAAAAGAAAATAAAAAAAACAATACGTTTAATCCTACAAATTCTCCCTATGTTTATACTGGAGTTAAAATGCCTATCGAAATAGAGTATTTTTGTGTAAGCCCTCTGAAATTATCCTAATTGCACAAAATAGTGGCAGGAAAAAGCCCCCTAAAATGATTCTGTGAGAATAAGGACACCGTAGGCTAACTTCTATTGTTTTAAGATGAACGAGCAAGAGAAGGAATGAACATAGATTGATAGTTTAATTACGGAAGATGATGTCCATTGTGTCGTGAAAAGAATTGGATTTATATGTGATGTTCATAAATGAAAATTTTGTGTGTTGTTAATTTAATTCAACTATTTTCTGTGAATTAAAGCCAGTAAAACAGATGTTATAGGATCGTTAACTGCACTTTGCCATTCCTTATCTACGATGCAATCCGCCATTGTTTAGCGAGACTTTTGTTAGAGGAATCATATAGAGTGGTAATTTCTGAGTGTAGAGTGTTTTAAACATTTTCGGAAGTGATCTATATATATTGTGACATCTGCCTGACATTTCAGGTGACCATAAAGATCCAGAATACAAATATATACGACAAAGTCAAATTTTAAGAAAAACAAATGATTAAAATTAAGATGCAAAATATCTATAGAAACATTAAAGGATTATAACAAGAAGATAACAGTTAACACATGGAATATAAGAAAAAGAAGGGAAAACTACGAAGGCCTCCTTAAATAATCGTAATAATCTTGCATTTTACTAAATTCGCTTTCTGTACGTACCGTGTATGTGTAATAGGCCGGCGTAAACAAGTTTCACATTCTTTCCGATACGCGTCACCTTATGGCAGACACAAACTTTAATAGTGGCTGATAGCTAATTACTTCATGATCAGATTGTTCCCTTTCCTATTGCGCAAGTAAATTTTTGCGCACAAATGATATATCACAGTCTTATCAGCACTGTTAGTACAACACCGCAAGACGATGATGTTGTGCTGACCAGCTCCTCCTATCACCTGCCATTAAATGTTGTGTCTGCTTTGCATCACTCCCGTCTGACTGCAGCTATTGTCCACCAGCTTATTTTAATAACCAAAAGCGAACGGTGTTATACATTAAGTGAATTTAGAAAATGCAAGGTTATCATGATTAGTTAATGAGGTCTTCGTAACTTCCCCTTTACCCCTCTCCAATGACAGCAGTATTTATGCTATTGGCTGGACATAGTTGTAATCAATGACACATCGGCATGAAAGGGAAGTATTATTTGTGAGCGCTCAGTAAATCGTTACTCAAGGCCCAAATGACCTAGCTGTCGACGGGCCCTTAAACCCCACTCACTCGTTACTCAACTGTTGCTTGTTTCACAGCACGTCGTATAGGTGGCCAGATGTTGGTCTATGGCAAGCTGGTAACACAGTTCGACAACTATGCTAGTTCACAGAAATGTAATTAAATTTTAATGCCACCCAAGATAGGCGATTTATTGCATATATACTAGAGGAAAACCTTCCACTTGAAAGTAGAAAGTGTTTTATGATATAACGCAATGGGAAGCATGTTTAAAGCAAGTAACTTTAATTTCAGTATAAATATAGGGAGAATTTGTAGAATAATTAAATGTTTATATTTTTAACGTATTATTGTATTATATTTACTGTAACATTTTACTTGTCTGTCATTCTAACGATAAAGTTAAAGCTTTTTCTATAACACAGAATCGTTTAACTTAATAAATGTTGCTTATTTCAAACATTTTCAACCTTTCCATTAATAATTTGGAGATACATCCATAGCAAATTAAAGTGTAGCTTTTTTACATGGCCAGGTGTATCTATCCTCCCCATCCTCCATTACCAGCACCCCACCTTTGCTTGTTCTCATTACAGTGCCAAGCCTCAGTATTGCAACTGCCATTGGTCAGTAGTTGTACTTCACCCCTTGCTAGATCCCGTAAGGCGATAAGAAGCTGAGAGATACTCCCAAACAGTGAACATTACTAGATTCGTTTTGTGTACATTTAGTTACCCTAAATATCGGTTTCATGTGCTGTACAGATCTTTCAGTCTTAGCCTTGAAAAGAAGTAGGTACGTAAATAGAATATAATGCAATCATTAAATAATAAAATTAGCGGCGGCGGTGGCGGCTGTAGAGGCTCTAAGTAGCCGATTAAATGTCAATGCGGTAGATTGCCGTGAAATGGTTAGACGCTGTCGGAATGTCGACCCTGAAAGTTACAAGAGATTTGCAAAGCACAGTCTAGACAGATTCATCGCCTCAGCGACAGCTCCTGAAAGCAATGGTCTGTTTTCTCGCCATTTAATTACCTCGACAGAATAAAACCACTCGATTAGTATAAATCCTACAACTTCTTCCAGCTTGGTGCTCATGGAAGACCACCAGTTCCAGGAATTGAAAACCAAAGGTAGTATTACTGTGTTCGTCAAGTTGTCGTGCACCTTTTTGAATTTATTTCCTGTTGGCATATGCAGGACTGCACAACTTCTGAAGGGACTGTCTAGGAAACAAAGTATGGAGTCGCTAATATATTCACTAAAATATCCTGAAACATTATCATCGTACAAACATTGTTTTCATTGCTCTGTTTTAAGAAATATGACTGAGAGATTTCTTAATGCTTTCAATTTTTGTTTAACTTTTAGGGTGCCCAATGATGCTTTGTGCATGTAAAATATGGAAAACGAAAAAGGAGACAAATACAATTTTTATGTTTTCCGAGAGCTGTGGAAGCTTGCGAGTATTTGGATCACCATAGAAGTTTAGAGTACTAGTATATATAATATTCATGTGAATTTTTCCACCAATAATTTTAGTTCCAAACCTGTAAAATTATTTATGTAAAATTTTGATTTTTCTTGTATTTCCCGTTAAGTATAATATTTGCCGGAACGTTTGAAGATATATGAAAAGTGTTAGAGGCTGAAAATGGTTAAGGATATTTTTATTAAATAGTTTTAGAAAAACGCACGTGTGTGAGTGTGTGTCTTATAGTCTGTACGGCATAACTCGAAAAATAACTATCTAGAAGAAACCAACTTTATATTTAAATTCTAGTCATCCTCCAAGAATGAAGATTTCCAAGAAAATTCCCCTCAACCTAAACCGCTTTTATGGAAAAGAATTTTGATTAAAATACTATCCACGACATTTTCATGACAAAATGTAGATATTGAATTTTCCGCGAATGGCCTCTGAAGTTCAATACATTTTGAATTGCTTTTCTACAATTAGATTCAGGCATAATCTTACTATACAAAATTGTGTTTCTTTAAAGGAAACAATATATGTAAAATAAATGTTTTAAAGAATTAACCCTTTCCGAGATCCTTTGTTATTGGTTTGAATTTTTAAGTTAAACTTTCACTTTTTTCAAGTGAAAATTCGTTGTTAGTTTTTTTTCTTCTCCTGGGCATGTAAACACTGGAGTTTCAAAGTCTTAATTAATGACCCTGTGTTTAGAAATAAAATCTGAAAAGAAACCATTTCTGCAAACGCTTAATTAACTGGAAGCATATAGGAGAATAAACCCTCTTAAGAATACTTTGTCAAATTCCACTGCCTGAGACTTTATTTTTTGGCTACCACAGTATGGGATGATTTATACCGCAGCTTTAACCATAGCGTACTTCATTTTCTCAAGACTGCAGACATTCCAATTATGAACTGTGGTATTCAGGACTGATCACGCAACCGGAGGTACCTTACCATGCCGGTCCCCGTAGGCAAAAGTACCCACACCTTAGGGCAGGAACACCTCTTGGAATTATTGGAATCTGTCAGTCATCTTTTGTAAATTTTTATATTTTCT
Organism: Tenodera sinensis; assembly: GCA_030765045.1. Lineage (NCBI taxonomy): Eukaryota > Metazoa > Arthropoda > Insecta > Mantodea > Mantidae > Tenodera > Tenodera sinensis. The sequence continues at coordinate 90,218,217 of CM060969.1, read as the reverse complement.
CGCAGAGCTTTGTTTGAGGGCCAATAAACAAAAGCGCTAATTATCCCAAGTAAAATTATACAAAAGGACCCCTCCTCCATATAAAAGTAATATACCAAAAAATGTAAAAGAAAAGAAAGAAGCGGAACAATTTAAAAGAAGAAAAGAACGTTAGTTAATCTAAGTAAAGTTTTTCTTCTCCGTAAGAAAAATAAATAAAAATAAAATTAAAAAAGAATAAATAAAATCAACAAGAATTTGATTCAAACCTTTTTAAAAAATTATCCTGCCTTGGTGAAGAGCTCAAACATGGTAGGTATATTAAAACCTTGGAAGGCAATAACAAAGTACTATTGTTACCATTATCATCCTCATTACTATTATTATGATTAGTATTTTTTATAATCGTTTCAGGCATTTATATTCACTTCTTTTCCTTTTGCTTTCTATCTTTCCAATATTTTTTCATCCTGTCACTGTTGTTTTCTTCTTTTTTCATCTGGAAACCTTCGAAATTTTCTGTTCACTTTCTTATGTTTGCTCTATTCTGTATTATTTCGTCTATCAATTCTGTTGTTATTATTTTTATTGTTTATTATTATTATTATTATTATTATTATTATTATTATTATTATTATTATTATTATTATTATTATTATTATTATTATTATTATTATTATTATTATTATTATTATTATTATTATTATTATTATTATTATTATTATTATTATTATTATTATTATTATTATTATTATTATTATTATTATTATTATTATTATTATTATTATTATTATTGCTCGCAGTAAAACAATGCGGAATATCCTATATTTGAATTTACTTCACCTCCAGTTTCAGTTTATGGTCATAACACAATGCAATACAAAATTTTAACAGAACAATAATCATTACAAGATATGTTCGAAATATGAACTAAAAACTCGATACATCTTCCATAGCTGTGCTGTAGGTTTGCAAATATTCCTACTATTGGGTCTCGGGAAACGGAATGGACTGTCTGATATTGATTTTCAACTGTTGAATATTATGAGACCTGGTTCTCTGTACATTTGGATTCCTCTTAAAACATTCTAACACAGTCCTCCATTCAGCCATTTCCGTATGAGCGGATATAATGCTCCTTAACTTCATATAAATGATTTTTTGATCCGCTTAAAGCCATTGTTGTCCACCTCGAAATGTGACTGCTTTCATGACAGCTAAGGTCAACTGCAGCATGACACAAAAACTTACTGTGCGCATGTCTTTCGACTCAGCGTTGCCAAATTTACTGTAATTTAGCAGGATCCTGCAAGTTTTCGACTCTACATTATAAATGGAGTATCTTTCCTTTACATTTTATTTTTGCTCCTTTTTTCCTTATTTTTCCACAAATAAACTGTACCAGTTCCAATAAATCCTAACTTTCAAAAAATCGTCTCAAAATAACAGTCAAGTATTTACTACTTACACATAACCGAAAGTATATTGAAAAATCTACCCTTACCTGCGTAACTTGGTGTCTTTAGCATGTGCGAATGTCGCTAGGCATACCTACACACACACACGCACGCACGCACACACACACACACACACACACACACACACAGATCTTTTTCTAAAACTTTTTGGGGGGCATTTAGGTAGCCTCAAAACGGGAGTTTCCAATGAAATTTCGGTGGTGACATTTTGGTTGGAATGCGATACTTTACTGCAGCATGTAGCAGAGTAAGTTTGACACTAGCCACCTGACAAAACTGCCACTTGCTCAAAAGGCATTACTTAGCGATGAGCGAACACCCACAATGCCGTAACAAAGAAGTGCCTGGCGTGTTGCAGCGGAAAGCCAAGGGCGGTTTTGGCAGAGAATGCCTGCAGACACCCTCGGCATTCCTATGCTAATCTCCTATGCTGTCCATCATGTTGAGGATTTCCTCTAAATATAGAACGATGTGGCTGTTGCTTTGTCGACATGCAACGGTGGTCTGGTATTTCCTCTACACAACAGACAACACTCAACAAAGAATAATGGAGTAATCTAGATGACCAAAAATGAGGCAACTCAATACAAAAAACAGACATTTCGCGGGATACATCACAGCATTAAACAATTATTCTATGTTGTTATTCTATTCTATTATATGCTATTATTCTAAGTAATTTTCTTGTAAATACTGTGATTAAATTCTCCTCTGAAATGAACAATCAAGATTTAAAAATCTTGTCAGCCTGTCTTTGGGAACTATTACAATATTGTAAACCATTAAAATTAAAAATACCTAACTTAGACTCCGTTGCATGCATATCGATGATTGTAGATCGATTTAATCTAAGTCAGAACATGAACTGAGATCAGGGTAGAATTGCACTGTACAAAACTAACCTAGATCATTGAATCTCAGTTCAATTTTGATCTTAGTTCGTAATATAACGCTTGGCAATGTAAAACAGCTGAAAATCATTGCTTCTAGGTAGTAACAATCACTTGTTTTTCAGCTCACATTTCACAGGATGCAATATGGTAGAAAGTAGGCGCAAAGTAGGGAATAAGAGAGTCATCAAAGAAAGAAACTGCACGGAGGGAACTCGCTGGGGATTTTCATTCGAGGTTGATCGTGGATTTACCTTATTAATCGTTTTTATTTGTGTATTTTACCAATTATTGGATCAAAGCATACTTAAGTCCAATATATTTTTCTTAAATTTTGTAGTGCACAATTGCAGATCGATTTCACTTTTTCATACATCTAGAAGTAAGAGTCAAAAAGGAATAGCTTCACTTTTTATCATTTGTGAAAAATGTTTTAGGTTAAGAGTAGTCAGTATTTGCTTTTGGGACTAACATAATTTGAAACAATGCTACTATTTCGTCTGATATTCTGTTGATCTAAGTTCAATCAAGTTAACTGGAGCAAATTCACCAGTCAGATTTGATCTTAGATTAAGATGCTATGAATTTAGATCAAGGTTTATAGGACAAAAATTATAAGTTCAGTTTGATTGAAGAGCATTTTGAGGTGGCTGATCTCAGATAAACTTTTATACAACCGGGTATTAAAGTATTAAAAACACAAATTGAAAAATTGGTGCAGAAGTAAATGGTATAATTTGAAGAAAGTGATAACGAATTATAGTGTTCGATAACATTTTGCAAGACAGAAAATGTCATTCCCAAAGGATAATGAATACATTTTCTTTGTCTGTAATAAACGCTCAGTTAATATAATTACTGCTTGTAACAAAGTGTTACCACTAACATTATAGCCATTGTTGTTGCTGAACAGATATACTTTTTACGAGATCTAAATGAAATGTTAATGAGTAGAGAAAGCCGTTTGACTACTGTACATCAGATAAAGGTTACTCAAAGGAAGTGTTTTAATTTACGACGAAGGTTATGCAGGCAAGATCGTTAATATTTTACTTGTTTCAGCACTTGTATTGAAAGGAAAAGAATCTTGTATCATATTTCATGCAGCAGTCAGTCGCCTGCATGTCGGGCGCTAGTCTGCTGCTGAAGTAGGACAGACAGACCCGACATCTAGCGCACTGATTGTGCAGATGCCATGACATTGCGCTCGCCGCAGCTGTTTTTGCTCTAATTAGTAATTTAATACCCCGAATGTCGTAGCTGTAATTAGAAAGGTATTAAATGCTTCTTTCATCTCTGCTGACTTTGTCTTAACGTCCCACCATTTGTTAACGTAATTAAAATCCACTCGCAGAGCATTTAGCATTCTTTTCTTGTTTTTGCTTCATGCACTGCTTGCCCAATGTTGCGGGTGGCATTGTGCAGATCCATCAACAAACACATTATTTTACTATGCAAATACATGTACCAGAGATTAACATTAACTTAAAATGTGCTTAGGCATATTTAATCCCTATTTCACTCAATCTGTCGGTCGACATTACATTTCTTTGTCCGAGAATGCATATTTTTTAAAAATCAATTTCCTGTTCGTCCTTCATGTATGCAAATAGATAGAATTCTTTGCATTCCTTGCGTTTTGTATTTTTATCGCAGACGTTAATAAAATGTATTTAATCCTCCAACTGCATTCATATACATCCTAATTGTTACAGACAAGCAATATACTCATATTTTAATTTTACTATTTAAATCTTACCGTCTTTATTCCCCTTATTTGTTAACATTTACTCTCCTAAGATCCAATTCGTGTAGTATGGACATAATATAGTTCTGTCTGCAAATTATGCATTTTTTCCGGTAATAGAAGTTGCTGTGTCTTGGAAATTGCACCTGCGTCGGCTGGATCCAAAGAAACTTTAATTTTGTCAAAATTCTCACACAACATAACAGCACACTCGATCCAAGATCTCCAGCGAGTAATGACGGGGAAATTTGGAAGGGGCAGACCAGTGGTTCCGTTATAGACCACAAGACGATTCGGAGCTTTCAACATAATCTTCTTCAGGGCAGAGATGAACTGATGTGCGATGTCGTATTCGTTCCTTATGGATTCACAAACCCTGTGAAGGGCATGAACCAAGCATGTCACATTCTTCAACTTAGGAAATAAAGGCTTCAGTTGGTTAACAGCTGAAACCAAGTATGGAGCCTGGTCCGTGACCACAAGAAGTCTTTCAAACTCTATGCCAGCAGGCCAGGGTTTTTGACAAAAGTCCATAATTGATTGCATTACTGTACTGGCATTGACTTTCTCCCCTGCTAAGGGAAAAACTAAAATGTTCAAAACATATCGTTCCATTGAGTTGGTTTCATCCACAATGATTCCCACATCGCAATCAGACACTTTCTCCTTGATTCTTTGTGTGGTTTCTTGGTAAACAGGCTCCATGTAATTTTTACTTAAAGTAATCTCATTCGGCATTGACATCTTTGTGTATTTTTCAAGAAATCCCTTAAAGGCTAGATGGTTCGCCTTATTGAGAGGAATACCTGCTTCTGTAAGAGCTGCACACAACTCAATGTTGATTTCCTTAAAAGTTCGGTTTTTTGAAGAACTATTGGAACGCATTTCGTAATAGAGGCTGCCGCGATTTATTTCCTGAAGAGTCTTGTTCATTTGATGCTTAGAGATGGAAATGTGCTGTTTGATGCGATCTCGCTGGTGTTTTTCATCTAACGAAATTCCTGAATCGCAAATGCTACTTCGAATAACAGTTCCATCTGTGTCTATGAGATCTTGTTTGAACTCCTGAGGCAGAACAGTAAGTCGGCACTAGACAACTTTGGCATGGTAAAATCCAGCAATACACTAGTTTAGTAATGTAACAAAGGACTAACACCAGTTCACTTGCCAATTCAATGTGACAATGTGTTTTTCATCTAATGAAATTCCTGAATCGCAAATGCTACTTCGAATAACAGTTCCATCTGTGTCTATGAGATCTTGTTTGAACTCCTGAGGCAGAACAGTAAGTTGAGCACTAGACAACTTTGGCATGGTAAAATCCAGCAATACACTAGTTTAGTAATGTAACAAAGGACTAACACCAGTTCACTTGCCAATTCAATGTGACTGTTACACAATTCAATCACTTGCTGTCCACACTCTTATATAACACCGCGACTATTGCCAGAATGTTCTCATTCATGCTGGAACTGCAGCCTCAGCGATTTCTAGTAGCTTCGAGCAGAACCGAAAGTCAATTGTTGGAACTACGCATGTACGGTTACTGCTGTCTCTGCGTGACCTTGGAATCCGCGCGAACAGATGACGTTTGTCACGGTAACAAACTCACATTCACGAACAGTAGGCTGCTGATTCTGGTGCAATTAAAAGGATAGAATGCTATACAATGACAATGAGTCATTGTCAGTTGTATTATAGCGGGCTGCTTTATAGCGGTAAAGCAAGAGAAAGAGGATTTGCAGAAGGGGTGGAGGTAAACGGAACTGACTCGAGTTCAGTGACATAAACACATGATTGCCCACGTCTGGACTATTCAGTGTAAAACAAAAGCTAAGTTGTCTCGTTTTCTCCAAGTAAGCATTCGCACTCCATACTTGGACTTTTATAACGCGTGAGGCAAGACGAGCAATTCCCTTAGCAGCGCAGTGGCTACTCTTCACCTGAAAGGCTGATGGTGGGGCAGGTTGCGCAATCATGTATGTGCAGAAGTCGTAACGTTTTTGTCCACGAAAGAGAGAAATTCGCTTGCATAGCTTTAGCGCATATTGCTAATGACATATATGCAAAGCAATTTCGCTATAACTGGCTATGTGCCAAAAATTATTTTCATGTGAACTACGAGTACAATTGTTTCAGCTGCACGCTGTTGTGGTAGCGTTTATTCGTTCGCAGCAAGCTGGGCCTCTAGGCCTCCCCCTCGCAGCCGTTGCAGAGAGGGAGGTAAAGGCAGTTTCCCCTCTGCGCAAGGGTTGCTCATGTCTCACTTCACGACCTGTACTTCTCAGAAAACCAATGTCACGAGAAAACTAACAGAATGAGAGAGAAAACGGGAGATGTTGCAACCCGTTTCTCAATCCACAACTGCCTGTCATTTGTTATTTCTTTGATTTCATCATTGAAGTGACACGCTCATTGAAGCAGATGTCAAAAATTTCCCATGAATGTCTTATGAGACTTTCATTTTCTCTGCTAGCCCACATCTGTAGCGTGATGTTAGCATGTGTGCCTCATGGTCAAGAGGTCGCGAGTTCGATTCTCGCTTAGGGTGAGTTATACGGATAAGGTTTTTACCAAGGTTTTTCCTTATCCTGAGAATGAACTTCATTTCACTAATTTCAGTCATCCACTGCGCGATACGACACTACGTTGGAGGATGTTAATAAATAAAAATCGTTTTCTGCTACTTTCCAGTAGTAAGTACAGGAAGTACTTATTCGATATTTCGATATTTCATAGGAAAGTGTTTTGAGGTTTATTGAATAAGACACAGTCTGTAGAAAAATGCTGTGTGTATGTGTGTGTGTGTCAACAGCATAACCCAGAACCATAAATCATCCTTTAACTGAAAAAATGTTTTGTTATTTTAATTTTCTACAAAATGGGTTTTTTCGGGAGTAAAAATCTTTGATATGGCTTCCTTCGAAAGGGAAGTATAGGTGGTGGCGCCAAATAATGAATTCCCGGAGGACCCGAGTGCAATCTCCGGTACGGCATAGGGATTTTCACTGGGAACTCTGGCACGGGGTGCACTCAGCCTCACTAGGTTCGGGAGGGACCAATTGAGATACTTGATGAAGAAGTAGTTACCCCAGGTGGTGAAGGCCGCATAACTGGCCACGATGGCTCGGGGCGCTGACTGCGTCCCATCTTCCAGTACTGCATCCCACTCATGCCCCTGTGGTGGGTAGAGGTGGGGTACCCCTTCATAGGGTGCAGCGCTGGTGGTTTTAGTTATAATAAATTAATTTTGTTTAATAAAACATAAGATATACGCAAAGAAATGTCATTTCTTAAATGTTAAAACCTGTGAATTATATGACGTTTATTTCCATGTGTTTGTCTGCTGCCATGTATACATAGAATGTAATTGTCTACTTGTTGTGTTTACAGTTGCTTCTAGATTTGTTCGTAGAAGCGTTTAGCCACGTGACGTGGGAGGAGCAGATAATGGTAGCATACACCGCACCTAACACCAAGCCTTTTTCGATTATGGCAGCCATTATACACCTACGACCTTTTCCGATAGCACCCGCTCTAAGGGTTTAATAGACAGCCATACAAGGACTGCGATTACAACACGCTTTATCATTCAGCATCAACAAAATCTACACATCGTAAATACATAAACGGGTTTCTAGCCACTGTCAGGTATTTAAAATGTTAATATGTACAATGTCTCGTAAATAAAAGCTCTGCAGCCGGTAACAGTCCAGCTGAAATGGAATAGATTTAACCTTCTAACACATATACCCGAGTCTTACTTTCTATGACATTAACATTGTTGCGGATTATGTTCAAAGACTGTGGAAGAACACTGTTTCCTAAACACACCTGGTTCAAGGTATTTATATTTGGTTATTACTTTTTTGTTACATATATGAAAATGAATGTGTTTGACTCTTATGGAAAGCTATAACATTCATCCCAATACGATGAAAATCGGCAAATGTAAATGTTTTTTCACAGAAGTTTTTATGCTATCTATTTTATTAAGCAACATATTGCATTCACATAGTTTTCTCTACTCACTTTTCTTTTACGAAATAACCACATTTATTTCTCTACTCCCACTTTAATACTGCACTCATGCACTCGACAGAGTTTAACACATGTTTACTGTTCCTACATCCTAGCACACCTCTCTTTCACCTCTCTTACGGGATTACTGGCAATGAAAACAATTATTTTATAATTTTAAGTATAAACAACGGAAAATGAATGATATAATAAGACAAGATTTTCTACTTTTACGCAGTATAGCAATTGCTGGCTTATTTCTCATTTCACAATATAGCACATTCTACTAAATTGTGTGATAAAGTTGGTACAATTAATTTGCATGTGATGACAACGGTAACCGTAACAGTTACTAACCGGCACGAATATGAGCTATTACCCTTCCCCTGCAAACCCCGCTAGCGCCCAGACTTGACGTCCAGAACACTGTAAATACGAGCCAGATATGAAGTGCGAGGATCCGTAGAATAGTAACATAATAAGGTGGTAACTCGCTGTCGGTTCCTTCAGTTTCTATAGTTTTCCACTGTTAGACAAGCCATTTCATTGCGCCTTTAAAAGTAATAAGATTAATGCTCGTGTTCTCGATGTACAAATACACATTAATATACGGATTAACACACATTTTTGTTTTAAATCAGAAGCTATGCTCCGGTTGAATACACGCAATCGCTGTTTTTAAAATATCAAAGCCACTAATTCAGTATTCCAGGGAGAAAGATGTATAGGAAAATTATCTCTAGAGCTGTTTGTATTAGCATCTATGCCAGAGAAAGACGGTTTCGAGTGATGTAACGCACTGGAACGAAGAGCAAGTCTATCAGTTCCTGTGACGTCACCAACTTTTCGTTTTTGACTTATGATGTTCACAAACACACCCGGATCTTTTTCTAAAAATGCTTTTTGGGATTCAGGGGCCCTCAAAACATATTTTCGATGAAATTGGCGACACCGATTTTTTGGGTGGAACACAATACTTTCCTTACTTACTATGCATATAAGAAAGTTAAAAAAAAAAAAAAAAAAAAAAAAAAAAAAAAAAAAAAAAAAAAAAAAGACTACTATGGTGTGCATATTGCATCAATAACTGAGCATCACTTCAACCATTTCTTTCATTCACCGCCTGCTGTCCTCTACCAGTTGTTAACGATTCTTAATTAGTCATGTTTTTAAGAAGTCGGCGAAGTAATGCTGGCACTATAGTACATTCATGCTTCAGTGGCCGCTATTCCACACCACTAATTTCATCTACGTGAATGAGGTGAAGAGAGTTGAGCTATCCAAAGGCAAACTCAATCATGCTTGACACCCACCATAGCATATATACCACGTCAACAAGAGTACTTGAGGAGACAGCGTAAACAAGTTAACAGAAAGACAAATGGGCTTTACTTACCCCTCTACTTGCTTCGTAAGTACCATGAACTAGAACGCCATTCACGTGGCTTGTATATGAACTAAAAAAAAGAAGATAAAAGATAAACGGAGGGTAATTCAGTATCGGCAAGTTCTTTGAGCCATTGCTTCTGTGAACGTGTCCAAAATGAAATCCATTGAAAGAGATTAAAGGCTTTGATGAAGTCGGTCCACGTTCGAAGCTGGCAGAACGTGCGGTTTGTCACCAAATCCAGGATAAGGGGAGTGTGGGAATCCAGGTGCAACGGCCTTGGACAGCAAACATCAAACGTGTTACCGCCTTCCATTTCGTACGATCTCGGAATACATATGGAGATCCCCGCACTAGTGTTGCAAAGATACCAAATGTTTTCTGCCATCGACGTGAGGCAAATGGTTAAGGGCCAATATTAACATATTTTGGTGTTCGTCGCCTTTGTAGGCACCAAGGCGCCGACCCTACTTTGGAGACTATATTGTCGCTTCTTATGGATATATCCCTGCGACATACGAAGAATAGCTAATGACCTCAATAAAAACCACAAAAATGTATAATAAAAGAATGCTTTAGGCTCCTTCTCTGCATACACATGAATGTATATGTTTCGAGCATAAAACAGTCCCATCGGCATTATGAAATAAAAGGTTATGCATATTCTTATTTAATGGCCTCTTTAATGCGTTGTTTTGAGCTGTTTACTTCTAGCTTCCTCGTGCCATTTTACTTTGTCTTCTACTTATAGTAAGTAGAGGGTGCATTGCATTCCACACATTTAATAGCAGGCCCCGCAGTTCAATCACCTGCTATGCGAGGGGTCCCGAGTTCGTCTACTGACTGGGGGTTTAGCCAAGATTAATTCCTATATTCCCAGAGTCTGGAACATGGTTGTGTGTGTGATCTACTCTACCAAACCCAAAGGGGAGAGGGGGAGGAGAAGACACTGTATACGTATTGTGGCACCAGCCGCCCGTCAAAGATATGTTCAAATTTAAGCTACCTCACACCACGACGTTGCTAGACAACGCGCCGCCGTAAAACAAGGACAGTAATAGACGGGTTGGAAAAAGACTGCCTCTAGACTAATCGAGATAATATGGCAATAAACCATTATGGCGTTAACAATTTCCGAGATGTTCTTTGTTACTAGTAGAGAGCGGATTAGAGTGACCTGGCCCGTGGTTTCAAGTTACTGATGCAGGGAGCATACTGTCTTGGCACGTGTCCGCTGGATACAGACTGTGGGTAAGCAGATATACCGAAATATACCGCGAAAGTGAACAATGCTTTGACTAAAAAGAGTTATATGCAATTGAAATTGTAAAATCCCTAGCTTCAGTCAAACTTTTGATTAGTTTAAATTTCATAAAGAACAGCCTTTGTTGCTAATCCAATGCCAGAACATCCTTAAAACATCTGAGTTATGCATACCAAAGGCAATAAGCTCGTGGAAGAAGAAGTGGATTCGTGAACAAACTATATGGAATACAGAGCAATTTACACAAAATAGGTGGTGTAGAAAGGAGATTCTACAACAAAACACTGAATGAAATGACGCAGAGGCAATCATGAAGGAAGACATGACCCAAATATTGATGTGCTAAAGGCCTATCATTGTCAAGACCACCGTGTCGTTACTTCTCCTCCCCCTCCTAAGTGCTCTGTGTTGTGTCTCCTGAATTGCGTGACATGTATACCGAGGAAGGGGGTGGTGTACGACAGTAGTCAGTACGTAACACTGGTAGGTAGTCAAAGAGTCAAGGGAAGACGGGTAGTAGCTAGGCCCCGTCCTTTTTTGTCCTCGTTGTCGTGCACGAGACCCTTGAAACAATGCTCGGATTGGCTGCTCGTGAAGATGCAATAAACTACCTTCCAGAAGCTGTTTAAAAGTCATTGTCTTCTTGACCATACAGACATAGTAACCATCATTGCTTTTCAATGCCTTTCATTGGTCTTTTCATCATGCCTCCCACTCTACCACTCTTCTAGCCATCTACATACTTATCAATAATATATTATGTAATGGCAGCATAATATTCATACGGGCACATTAATTGCCAATTATACTCAAGTTTCTTACGACTACTTATGCTCAACCATGAATCAATTTTAAAACATTTATAAAATACGTTTAATATTCTACGCTGCATGTTATTGTCGTGGTATTCCTATTTTAATCATGTGTGTTATTCGATTGTTCATGTGAGAATCCATAGTTGCGCCTGCGAAATTATTGATTTTATTGTTCTTTTAGTCTTGACACAATGATACAGACAGTAAGTATATGCACTATAACCTTTAAAAATCTGTTGTGTTGCTGTCACTTGACTTTCTCTACTCATGTACGAACTATTCTTAAACATGCCTATACATCTATCCATTTCATGTTAATTGAGATAAGCGTTTGCAGAACTTATTACTAATTTTCTTGTAGATGCTAGAGCACTACAGGCTTTAAGCATCAACCGTTTTAAAGCTGGTCGCTATATGATGCCCTTAAAATCACATTAGCTTTGCATGGCCAAGAAATGATAAACATAACCTCTTACTCAATTACCTTTGCACTGCGTATTTTTAATGTCAACAAATATATATATATATCATGATTGGCTAAAAGAACCCTCGAACACTTTGACTGTTTTCACTGGAAAGGATTTCCTAAGTTCGTTTTTTATAAGGCATTATGAAAAATCTTGGAACATAGGACCACATTACAAAACCCTCCTCAATAAAACAAGAGCAATACATTCCACGCTCACGTTCCTCGCCAGGCTCAACAAAACAGGACTTAGTACACATATACTGACGCGATTATACAAAGCGCTGATCCGTCCCTGTCTAACATACGGAGCAGTGGCACCGATGCCACTTATATCAAAAACAGCTATGGCGAGGATTCAAGCGTTTGAGCGTAGATGTCTACGAACTGCCAACAAACTCTTCCCCAATTATAAAAACACATTAATCCACGAGTATGCAAGGACAATGCCCATAGACAAGGATATTGCAAATCTGATGCTGAATTATATACACAATGCTCATACCAGACTCTACAGACGAATATTAATAAGAACAGCCCAAACAATGAGAAAACTCCCTCCTGAACAACAAGAAGAAAATCCACCACTACTAACCTTAATCGAAATTTATGACAAACACCAAGAGCAACAGAAAGAACAAGTAGAACAATATCTTCAAGTATTAGTAAACATCTAATACTCATCACCCCCCGAAACAAGAGAACAAAACCACAAATAATTTAAAAATTGCAAGGCTGAGCTAACAAATAATAAAAAACATGCACCAAACAAAACGTCTGAGGGCAGAAGCAGAGACGGCGACATGTTGTGGGACCCGGGCCTTAACAAACACACTTAACATTGTAAATGTGTAAATATCCAAAATACAAACACAAAAAAAAGCAAACAAAACCAAAAAAAAAAATAAACAAAAAATAAACAAAAAAAAAACAAAAAAATATAAATAAATAAATAAACAAAAATATATATAAGTATATATACAAAAATAAACAGCAAGATGCATATTTACACATCTTAATAACTACAATAATCTGCCATACGCACACACTGAAGGATCTCTCACGTAACAAGACAAAAAATAAAATTACTAGGCTGAAGAGGGTAAAACCCTAAACTGCCTGGGTTTTGGTTCTACCAAACCCAAATTCCAATTTTGAATTGAAGAATGGAACCTAAAAGTAAACGAATACTAGGAACAGCTGAAAACAGTATTATAACAAATAATAAATACAAATTAAACTTAAAATGAAGCAGTCTTAAGTATTTGGTTTAATGGTAATTCCTCGAAGTTCAATGCTCTGATAAGACAGCTCCCAAAACATATTTAATTGCCTTACTATAGATTTTTGCATTTACAATTGAATGTAATCAAAAATTTAATAGTTATATATCTTGCGAAATGGCATTCAACTGTTTACATCGTGGTAACAAAGGCTTGCGATGAAATGAGAAACAGGGTGGGGGAGGGAGGGGGAGAGAATAACCATTCCAATTAGAGAAAACTAGAAGAGTTTCGAACTTGAAAGCAATGCCAAGCAATATCTCGGAAATGGTGAATTCTACTAAGAAAAGTATATGAAATAAATTCTGTTTTAACGAGATCTGCAGTTTTAGTATAGTAAGATTTAGTTATTTCTTACGGTTCACCAGTTATGTAAAAGTCATTCAGAATAATGAGGATTGTATGGGCTATAGCCTGAAATATATATTTTATTTGGCACAAAAATATCTAAACATATAGTATTTTAATCAAAATCGTTTGAGCCATTTTTAAGGAAATCAAAATTTTCGGTAAATTTTCTATGTAAACGGTAGTTTAAGATACAGAATTTTCTTCAAGATCTTCGTATCGCATCCGTGAAAGATATAAAACTTAAATATCAATTTTGACTTTGAACCGACTTTTCGTTCTTCTCTCTCTCTCTCTCTCTCTCTCTCTCTCTCTCTCTCTCTCTCTCTCTGTTATGCTGCTCACAGACACTCACATAGACAGACACATACACACACACGAGGACCTTTTTCTAAAAATGCTTTTTTTTTATCCAGGGGGCCTCAAAAGGTATATTTCCGGTGAAATCTCGACATCGACGTTTTGGGTCGAATACAATACCTTCGCTACTTACTATACGTAGTAGAGAAAGTAAAAATGTAGACTTTCAAATATGAGAAGACAAATTGAGTTAATTAGAATGTTATTTACATTATAAACACGATTTAATAAATAGAGTAGCTTTATTTCATACCCGGGAATCGATAACTTCGCTTTCAGCTGCTTGGAAAAGTTCGCAGAAGGCATGTATTGATTGCTACATGTGGATCTTTTGATTGGTGGTTAGCAGTGTCGTTACGAACAGGTGCATCTTTGATTGGTGGATAGCAGTATCGTCATGAAGAGGTGGATATGATGAGGTCTATTACAGTGGCGTATAAGCGTTATAAGTCGAACATAAGTACTTTATAATTTATCGTTAGTTATTTTCTTTGCCCCTTTTTCGTAAATTTTGATAGATATTCTAATCTTTGGTCATCCCCATTTTCATTGAAATATCGTTAGAAACAGAACACGCTTTTCGAATGCAAAACCCGGAGAATGTTTTCTAGAAGTTCCGTTCAACATTGCGATGTCAAGGGTATACTTTTAACTTTACTTCCATGGCAGCGTTTTCCCTTGACTCGAAGGTTTTTAAATCTTAAAGTTCTCAGACATGCAGCATTTAACAATGAAGTGATAGGACTGATTCAGTTCATTTCCCGCTGCATCATTCTGCACACGTTCAAACTATTTAAAAGTCAGTGACAGTGTAGTAATAGCTACTTCGTATACGCCACATAGAGAGGAAACAGGCTTCCAGAGAAAACAGCTACACGTTCTGTGATCACTGCAAAGTGACGTATATATTCTGACTTTGTCAGTTTTTAAACCGCCACTTTAGTAATTTTCAATGCACTAGTTCACTTTCTCTGAGACTTTACTTCACAAATGTGAACTAGTTTCAATTGTTACTGTCGCCTCACTTTCTTTGCATCGTAATGAAGTACGCACGACGCAGCCTCTTCTTCTGGACGGCTGAATCACAGTCAGCAAAATCCCTTGCAGATGCAGAACTCACGCATGGTTGTCACCAGTGTTCGGAGAACGACAGTCAATTACTGACTAGGTCCTAGAATGCTTACTTATATAGCATAGGAAATTTCCACAGGGCTCCAAAACGTTCGAGAAGGCGAAACTTCTAGTAGATTGAGGTTTTCTGTCGATTCTGCTTATCGTGTTTACGCTGGGTGAGCGCGTGCTTATCTGTTTACTGTTCCGATTCTGACTTCCCGGCGCCGACAACCTTAGATCTGTTTGTGGCACTTTCAAAACTTTGAGACCGTTTATCTCAACATGGGATTTTTCCACTAACGCTCTTGTTGCACCCAGGTACTCTATTGTGCATGATACTAGCGTATTATCGTGCTACCCAAATGGTTAACATCGCAGCTTCAAAGAGTGCGATTAAGATTCAGTGTCTCAGAAAGTGCTCTGATAGTGAGCAGAGAAAGTCAAGTGGATGTTACATATCAAATCTTTTCTTCCTTTCCTTCTTCATTTATGTTTGCCTTTCTCTCTCTCTCTCTCACTCTCATTCTCTCCCCCGTCCACTCTCTCTTCCCTTCTCTCTTCCTCTCTCTTTGCTTCTTTTCTCTCTTTCTCTTTATCTCTCACTCTGTTTCTCTCTACTTATCTCGCTTTCACCTTCTCTTGCTTTCTCTCTCTTCTCTTGTACTTTCTTTTTCTCTTTCCCTTTCTCTCTCATCCCTCCTCTCTCTCCCTTTCTCTCACTATCTCTCTCACTCTCTGTCAATTTCCTTTCTCACTCTCTCTCATTCTTTCTGTCCCTCTCTTTCTTTCTCTCATTTCTTCTTTCTTTCTCTTCGTGTTCTTCCTTTCTTTCTCTGATTCTTTTTTCTTTCCTTCTGTTTTCTTTTTCTCTTTCTTTCTTACTTTCTCTTTCTCTGTTTCTTTCTCTCTTTCCTTCTGTCTTTCTTGTCCTTTCAGCAGAAATCCCTAAGGACATGTATTAAGACTGTCACAGCTCAAGTTCATTGTGAAAAGAATATCTGCCACCTTAAATCATCAGACCAAACAATAACATGCTGATGACGTAATCACGCTTGTTACCTCCAGCAATTGGCCCTCAGAGTTCTTGAGAGAAAAATCTCCCAGCACCGGGTGAACCACCTCTTCCTTTTGCAAATTTTACAAAATAACTGTTATTCGTGCAGCACTCCTTTGCAATTTTGCCTTCTCGCTACTTCCAGTGAAAATCCAATCTTAATAGGAATTTCTGCCAGCGCGTTGCTATTAAACTCTACATTAATCTTCCAACAGCAACAAATGTTTTTGTGCTGGTTACAGTTTCTCGTTTACAAAGTGAGGAACCTAATATTATCATGCAGTATCTTCATAATAAGTACTATTATCAGTGTGCAGGGTCATAACACCGCGATTGGGCTCTCAAATAATCTGTGAGGATCAGGATTAAACACATTGCTGTAGTTTTTACCACATTTACAATTAAAAATTGACATGCAACAGTAATTACAAATTACCATTTCTCAGTTTTCCCATCTAAAAACCTATTTATCTATGTTTCCTGATAATTGTGACAGATACAATGAAACATCTTTAACAACTTTGCAGATTGAAACAACATTCACCTTCCGAGTGGAACGTTTGTGACCAGCATTCTGGAGATCCCGGATTCAAATCCCGTGATACCAACCAATCGGACTGCGTTGTTTTCGTTCTTTCCCTCCGCCATGTATCTTTATTGGGGGACTTCCTTCCTAACACAAAGATAGTAGAAAAAGTTCATAAGGGTCTAAAAATCATTATTGTTACAAAAGCTGCTCGAAGTGACTTCCTCCGTTTCGATGCATGCCCTAAGTTTGCGTACCATGCGATTTGTTGCAAATTCCGAAAATGCTTCGTATTTGTTCAAATCTAGTGTGGATACACCCTCTCAGAGCGCCAATATCCGGCACAGGAGTCGAATAAATCAGGGAATTTAAATCTCCCCACACAAAGAAATCCATTGGATTCAAATCAGAATATGGAGCAGGCCATAAAACAAAACCCCCTCGACCAATCCATCTATGCGAAAATTTATCATTCAATAAATCACTTATCCAACTAAAATTAAGTGGCGCACCATCTGTAGGTACGTCTCTGCTTTCAGATGCTGAGGAAAGAAATAGGAAATAAAAAGGTGATCATGAATGATTACACCTCTTTTGAGAGCTGTCCTGTCCTACTTAATGAGAGTTTTCATAAATTCAGCTATATTATTATGAAAATTGAAGACACTGTCGCGAGTAAACCAAGTCTCGTCATTAAGCAAAATGTATTCTAAGAATAGCACAATTCTGTAGCTGAGATGGCAGAAAACGTTTCTTGATTTAAAGTGCGTCACGCTTAATCCTTGCTGCCGCTAAGGATGATAAACGTGATACGGGTACCCAAGATTAATATGCAAATTCTCCAAATAGTCGTGTGACTAACGCCTTCCCTTAGTGCAGCCATCTTGTGGGTCTGATGTGACTAAATAATGCACAAGTAACAATCAATCACACCTACATCTGTATGGAAACCAAATACGAGAGTGTGTTAGACAGTGAAGAAATTATGTGATTAAACAGTAACAAAATAATGCAACCAGTAAACCAACAGTCATAATTAACATCTGTATAGCGACTAAATTAAACAGGGAAAATTTGACTATAATAAAATGTGAAACGTCCATTGTGGAATACCTCATCACGTTTTTGTAATGCGATGAACAAAAACCAAAGAAATTATTAAAATCAAACTTATATAAATACTCCACACATAATATAATTAAAACACACCTATCTTTCCCTACATCACATGAATCATTTGCCCTTCATGTGGCACGTTATTTTCATTTTTATATTTTCAGTTTTCAGTATACAAATCTCTGAATACTTTTACAGGCAGGCTATCCTTGGTAATGTTAACATATTATGTATCCGCTATAGTATTTATTTTCTTTTGTGTATTTACAGCGAACATTTGGAATGCAAGTCCGTGACGTTGATACTGCATCTTGACTGACACGTCACGCGGCCGTAGGGAGACACTTGCAATGATGGATGCCGGATCCAAACCTGGGACATCGCGCTGCGCTGCACGTGGGACGAAGCGAACCGTTCCGGTAATGACGTCACGCCGTCACTTGCCGGATCTCCTGTTCTCAGATCGTTTCGTCATTAATGTGTTACAACGTTTTGGGTGCCAAGCTCCTAAGGCAAGGGCGGTCCCTTCGCGGAACTAGCAGCTGGTGGCGGATCTTCAATGTGTTTTGTCAAAGAAAATGTCTAGTTGCTAGCAAAAACTTTAACGTTTTGTCTCATTTTCAGGCTTTTAAACTGCCAGTACTTGCGAATCTTAAAAACAATAATTTTTTAAACAAATATATAATACAATAGTGTATAATATATAATGAAATCTGTCATATCAAATAAATATATAATAAATAATTGAAAATGACATTAAAAGTCCTAACATGTATTACATTCACCTGTCATTCTTTGTACCACCATTTGTTGCTTTTGTTGTCCTAAGCGCTACCAATCATTATTTTAATTTATAATTAATTTGCTTAACAATCACGATCATAAATTTCACTTTCACAATTTTCATAGCATTTTGTGAACAATTCAACTGTTCGTAAAACACATACAATTTAAATGAATAAAGAAAACATAAAAACCCTTGATAAGTCATAATTGAGAACGAGTACGTAATGCAGACGCATTTTTACTTTCTCTACTACGCATAGCAAGTAGGGGAAGTATTGTATTCGACCCAACAATTCGATGTCGAACTTTCACCGGAAATATGTCTTGAGGTCCTGTAGAAAAAAAAATAAATAAAATAAGAAACAAAATTATGAGGAAAAGGTTCATGTGTGTGTGTGTGCGCACGCGCGTTGTGTGTGTTTAACATGTTTTTATGGCAAATGAAATGTATCTTTTGAATTTTCTGGTTACAGCCCATATAGTCCTGTTTACTCTTGATGGGTTGTAAAACGGTAAACCGTAAGATATAACCAAATTTCACTGCAGAAACTACAGATCTCATTAAAATACACAATTAATCTCAAGTTATCTTTTTTTGTGAAGTGAACCATTTCGGAGATATTCCTTGTTATTTGTCAGTATTTTACAATACTCTCAAATGGAAGCACATTTTTCATTTTTGTTGTCTCTTGATCATGCAAAGAGAACGAAATTTCAAAGTCATCTTATAGAGACCACTCATAAAACATTTGACTAGCACTTAAGTCTACTGTATCCCTATATTCCTTGTACCTAGAAGAAACATAACAATAAAATAATTCTAGAAATGCTTATCTCGAACAACATGAAGTGCATAGAGGAATAAATGTTAGTAAGAATATTAGTGCAAGGGTAGAGTGCAAAACATCAGATTTTTTATTTGACACAGTAAGATACTTTGGAGTGTAAATTACACTTTTGTTGGGTATCTTCTTTATGAAGAAAACAATCCTTCGATACCGTAAGATATCATGGAAGTGTATGTCCTTTGGGGGTACAACTCTTCACTACATGTGCATTCTTGAAGGTTTATGTTGGATTTTGTTCATTGTTGATATATCAAGTAAAGTTTAATTGCAACTGTACGTCAGTTATATTTAAACTTAGCTTTAATTGTTAATAATAGTATTTCTAAAGCAAGAGAACCGGAAAGGTGTCAAAGAGAGAGAAAATAATTAAAGAGGAAAAACAAGACAAAACATGTATTTTATAAAGATTGAACAAAATATGCAATATAAGTAGAAATGTGTAAAATGAAGTTTCAATACCGTAAAACCCATGACTCAATTCTGAGACATATTCTGTTTTCGTATGTTCACATTTAAAGCATTAGAATATGCATTTACATAAGAATCCGGGCTCTAGTACCAACGAAATTAATCTTTTGGGAGATTTTTTGGGAGGTTTTTTTAGTAAATCAGGTAATTAATTTGATCTTTCTATACAATAGAAATCCCATTTAGTGTTTGTACACTCGCCCCCGTTAATGCTGTCACTACAGCAATATTCTTACAACCATGCCGTGTGCGGCCTTGACTGTAGCAGCTGTTTGTACAGTGTTATTTCTTTCTTTAATAAATTGTGAAACCGTTTCTGAACTATGGTTCAATGAAAATTACGCCGCGCAGCCGGTTCTTAGTTTAATGGCTCTTTCTGTAAATGGTAGACATGTAAAAAGTATAGACAAGTATTATAGTTTTCTGTGGCAAAATGTTGCCTATCTCTTATGGTAACCTGTAATACGAAAGACATTAAGAGTGAAGTCTATTCTCAGAAAAGGATATACATTTTGTCATGAAAATAGCCTAAACATAGGTATTTTAATCAAAATCTTAAGAAGCATTTTTTGAGAAAATAAAAATAATTAACATTTTTCGTGTATAGGGTAGATTGGAGGGGGACTTTTTTCGGAAGCTTCCTATCGTGTGACGGAGTATGAAATCGTGTATTTCTGTAGACATACCGATATTGTTATTTTGGCTGGAAGGCTACTGGAAGTAAGGAGTAGAGAAAATAAAATTAAGCGATATTCATGAATTAATAATACATAAAAATTGCATCAAGGGACAGTCGTATTGCTGTTCTTAGCATGAATGAAAGGATGGATATGGAACGCTGTTGCACTGGGAAGAAGCGAGCTACCTGCAAGCCGTAACACAGCAGACTTGACTCCCGCGGTTACAGCATCCTCCATAAATTAAACTCCAGAGACAACACGATTCTTTCTGGCTTTTTACTGCCTACCTGTTTACATTTTTACACATAATTTACTATTCGAATTATTCGAAATATGAAACCAGGAGTGCGTTTAAACTTCTTTTTACCAAACGCATCCCATCGTAAATTTCAATGATAAAAACTTCCATGAAGAGTCGCGTTGCACTCCGTCAAGAGACTGGAGCATTTAAGTTTATACTTAATTATCTTTCAGTTATGGTTACGCAGTTGTTATGACTTGTTTTTGAAACGGAAGCATGGTCACTTAACCGAAGTTATCAGCACTTCAGCAGCGCGTTGTGAACGCTCGTGTAAGGTTTATTTTTGTCTTTTTGTAAATACATGAAACCTAACCCACAAAAAGAGTAGAAGATAATAAGCAGAATAAAAATAAAAAATATGTACATATAGTATTTCACAGCTAACCAGAAGCTCAAAAATGAAAACCAGAAATTTGAGTTTTATCTCAACGGTTCCTTCCCTATCAGTAAGAAATAGACTTCATTGATTTCATAGGGTCATTATTTATCGAGAAAACAGTGAAATTTCTATGTCCGCAATTTTTATGCATAGGTGTTTATATCTTTGTCGCAATCTACAAAATATATAGTTATTTGTTGTATTAATTTAGAAATTTCTATGTTGAATTACACTCGTTCATAATAACTAGTTTAAGCCAGGGCCTCTTAAAGCGTAAAATTGCACCAGGTGCAATCTAACGTGTAGGGGTTCTTTGCGTCGTGCATCGGTTAAGCTCGGCTGAACTCGTGCGTTGCAGAGCGAACAAGCGAGGAAATATATACTGATAGATGGCTTGCTTATCACTGAAATAGATAGTGCAACACAACTATCTAATAATGGAGCAATTTGCTCCAAAGAAAGAAAAGAATGCCGATTAACATTAAGTAGTTAGAGGTACAACGTTTATAAGAATAGTTTCAACAGTAGAGAAAGCCATATAAGTGTGAAACATCAGAGCTTTTTTTTTTTTTTTTTTTTTTTTTTTTTTTTTTTTTTTTTTTTTCTCTCATTGAAATGTGGCATCTAATTCAAAAAGAATATTAATGTGAATTGTATTTCTAAGACTCCAGGCCTCCTTGCACCAAAGTTGATGGAACGTAATGCTACAAATCTGACGTTTGCATCAATTTCACACCCACTTTTCAGAGTTTCAGAAAACTCAATATTTAGGCTTCTGAAAGAGAATCCAACGGTAGTTGCTAAATCTATTACACAATTCGTGCTAGGACTCAGAAGTATGAGAGTGAGAAGAAGGGTGGGGGGGGGGGAGAGGGAAGGAAAGTGAGAGAGAGGGACAGAGCATGTGAGAGATATTGACTATGCACCTTAATGTTTAAAAGGAAACCAAAAGTAACACAAAAACTGGCAAAAGAACACCTATGTTGATGGCCAATTGTTCCATATCCAAAGCATTGTCCTGGGTATTAAACAAAACGTACAAATAGTGTGTTAAATTTTACTCTGATTGTTCTGTAAAAATACAACGAAAATTCCGAGTAATATTTAGCATGACTCTTTTAGAAATAAAATTAACATTAAATAATACAGGCTTAAAATGCGCTTATAAATTATTGGTATTATAGTTATATAAAATATACTTACAAATATGAAGGTTGAAACTGGAACAAAGAACAAAACAGGAGCACTAAGCGGTACTAATTCCACACTGGGTTGATAAAATTAAAACAATACTTAACGCAATGTAGACACCTATAATTTGATTATTAAAAGCATTTCTGTCGCATATCGTCGCCTCATACGTAAGTGACTTTAAATCATTGGTGTACCTCTCTCATTTCACACACAGAAATGATTTTTTATTTTATTTTGTTCACCAAATGTGTAACAAATGCGACAAGAATGGTAAAGATGTAAAACAGTGGTTGGTAAATCTGCACCGGTTGATGGTATGACGCAATACCACAGTAAGGGGCAGAGCTACTTCACGCTCCTTCCTTCAAACAACACGCGTTCAATGGTACAGAGGCAACGGTGTAAACCGCATCGATACGATATGGCGGTTTCGAAACGCCATGTAGATACGTTAGCAAAGTTAAAACAGTCCCAGCACAGAAAGTTTTGTGATCTCAAAGCAATGAACCACGATGTTCAACTTTTCGCAATTAGTTTGAAACTGAAGCCTTTGTTAGATAGCATTCACTGGTTTCAAATGTCTGGCATATGAACGTAACTATCAGTAATATACAGTCTTTCGTTCGTAAGCAATAATGGAAATCAAACCAAAACATTAAAAAATATTGTATTACACATTAAATTTAATATTTTTAGAGGAAAATCATACAAAACTAAAAAACAAACATCTCAGTAATAATTGCACAAGATATGAGGTGACCGAGTTCATTTAGTTTAGTTTTCTGTTTAGTTACAAGAACAATTTTATTTATTTCATACAAAAGGTTTGGTTGCTATTGGAACAGTTTAATTGCTAGCTTGCTTATATAATTTTCTCCATAGTACACAAGCGTAATAAATTAATTTTTAATTATTGGATAAGCTGATCAAAATGCCGCCATTTACAATCTGGTCGAGACTAAGTCGAAGTACCTTGGGCTGGGTAGCTCAGCTGGTTTAGCACTGATATATTGATCCCAAGGTTGCAGGTTCAAACTCTGCTCACATTGATGGCTTTTGACTGTTTAAAAGCGACAGCTCCATAACAGTAGATTTGCTGGCACTCAAAATAACTGCTGCGGGAACGCATTGTGATGGCTCAAGCAGTAAGGTCTATGGCTCGCATTCGGGAAATCGCTAGTTCGATCCCCTTGGCCATGTACTCTGACATGGGTTTTTCCGTGGTTTCCCCATGTCACTTAGGCGAACGTTGGGGTGCCTCAGTCTCTTCTCCAAGAGCTCCTTTCCCTTCATTTCTCATTTCCCTCCCTTGTCATCTTTCACATTTGGTTGGTATGGCGGTACGTTCCGGGGAATGCGGACAGATGGCATAGTTGCTTGCGCACTTGAACTGTTCGCTTCCTTTCCCTGAAAGTTGTTGCCCGGGCCGCCAGGGTCACCTCATCGCCCTCTCACTGGGTAGAGGAAATACTTCGGTAGTGCGCCAGGTGTCAATATCTGTAACTGTTAGGGACTTCTGTGCGTCTCTGGGCTTAACTGTCTTGGCTCTCCAACAAGCCTACTGTCTCACTTCGCCTCATCACAACTCCCGCGGCACGAAATTCCGACACCCAGTGGCGCTGATATGATCCTGGCAATATGACCCTTCGTTAACAAACAAAATATCGAGTCAAAGTGTGTATTCTTGCTGAAAATGTTCAGTCACTGGTGGTAGTATATCTCTGCATTCTTTCTTGATTAATCTTAGCTCTTCCGTGTTAGCACGGACCCAAATGACGCAGCTGTCGACGGGCCCTTAAACCCCACTCACTCACTCATTCACTCACTCACTCACTCACTCACTCACTCACTCACTCATTCACTCACTCATTCACTCACTCACTCCACATGAGCAAGCCTCTTAACTAAGACTTTTCATTTTAATTATCCGCATAAAAAGTAATCAAGTGAAGAGATATCAGTTCCTATAGAAAGCAAACCTTTTGTATGAGACAAATGAAACTATGCAACTAAATGAGAGAAAAATAATGAAGAAATATATTGTGTTCTAAAATATTTTCGATGACGTTACTCTGTACAATAATTGTTGAAAGTGTGCTTTTTACAATATTTGACTTTCGAAATATTAAGGTTGGTACATCGGAGCGTTTTTAAAAAAATCTGATGTGCTGCACTCATATGACTTTCTCTACTCTTGTGCTAACCATTTTTACAAACTCTTATTCCTTTACATTCGTGTTAGTTGAGATAAATCTTTGTTCAAATAATATTATTATTGCTTATTTCCTTGTAGGTGCAAGGGGAATATTAGAATACAGTAGGCTTTGTGCGATAGTGAAATCTTTTAAAGCTTCTAGATTCCGTTCTCTTTGCACACTTAACATATAACAAATTGAACAACGAAGTTACATTTCACGAAAGTTTCAAGTTTTCCGAAACTCACACACATAGCAAGGAATATATCCGAAATGATTCACCCTAGAGGAAAATTTATTTGGGTATAAATTGTGTATTTTAACAAGATCTACATTTTTTATAGAGTATGATATGGTCTATCTCTTAACGGTTTACCAGTTATGCAAAAGTCGTCTAGAGTAAATACGACTACAGGGGCTATAACCAGAAAATTCAAGATATACATTTCATTTGTCATAAAAATATCTCAAACACATGACATTTTAATCAAAATCATTAGAGCAATTTTGAAGAAAATCAAAATATTCGAAAAATTTTCCATGTAAAGGTAGTTTAGGATGGGGCTATTTTCTTCAAAATCTTCGTGTCGCATCCTTGAAAGACAGTAAACTTAAATACTAACTTTAGTTTTTAATTACCTATTCTTAATAGGTAATATTAAGATATAGGTAATAATACCTATTACCTATTCAACTGTAAAAATGACAAAACAAAAAAGCTTGTTGCATTGTCAGTTAATCAGAAGGCAGAACATGAAAGGTCACCACTTTAATCGGAGTTCTTTACAGATCTGTGTAAAATGATGATAGATACCAATATACCATTTTACAAACTACACCATCCGAGTTTAACAACTTCATAAGGAAATATACTGAACTATTCGAGAAATTATCAGACGAATGAGAAGATAATGCAACACTTAAATGTCGCAGCGCGCACAAAATTGAAAGCAAAATGATATTTGTCCTTGATCTACCTTGCATAATCTGAGGGAAGCCTGATAGACCACGAAGATAATTCTATTCCAGCTAACGTATTAAGATTTAAGTTCTAAATAATCTAGAAAACAAAATATAACAAAACATTTGAAAAATGCAAGGTCTTAACGGTGTATTTGTGAGATCAAGATTTCGACATTTATCTTGAGCGTAGAGGAGGTCCTTAAATGGAAAAGTTTGTCTGGGTACAAAACCGTAAACTCGTGAAATGTGTCAGTCTAGCTCTAGAACCACGTCAGCCACCAAGCAGATGGCGTTCCTGACCACATTGTTGCTCTTGCAATGTTCTTTGAACGTTACATTTCGTTCATTCCAGGCCGGAAGAACTGTTGTCTGGTATTGCCACAGTAACACAAGAGCGATGAATCGCTAGAGCCTACCTAATGCACACATACATATAGACAGGTATTTTGGAGTACAGTGCGTTTCTACAGATAGAATAAGCCACGTAAAACAAGTTTTACCATCATGATATGATTGACTTCTAAACTGTAACTATGCCCTCCTTTTCCTCATTTACCTTTAACGTCTTAGGTCATATCGGTGGCTTCGTCTTTGGAATAAGTGCTATTAATAATGATATACACCGGTTTGTGTTTGGTGTTAATCTTTGGGTTGCCATCAAATTCACACAAGCACACCCACGCACGCACGCACACACAGGGACACATATTCAGAGTCCCTTTCCCAGTACCAGACCACTGGGAAAATGTGGAATAAATCCTAGCTAAAGAAAAATTCCCACCGTCCATCCGCAAATCGAAACCGGGACCGATGCTGCTGCTGCTGCTGCTGCTGATGATGATGATGATGATGATGATGATGATGATGATGGTGATGATGATAATGTAATTTTAAGGGCACTCAACTACATGATCATGAGCCCCCTTATAAAATAGATCATAAGAAAAGCCAGAGATAAAACCTCCTCGTACTTCTGGATTTGGACACTAACGAGGTAATCATTATCACATCGGTTACGCTATATACAAATTAAACAATTTTTTGGAAAAAAGCTGGCATTTTTAATAGTAATTGCTATCAATTAACGAAGAAAATTAAATGAAAGTGGACAAATTTCGATGAAAGTAATTCATCGTCCTTTCCCAAATTCTACATTTTGATTTTGATGATACAAGCCTTTTTCTTTTTCTTCTTCTTCTTCTTCTTCTTCTTCTTCTTCTTCTTCTTCTTCTTCATCTTCTTCCCTTATGCATTAGACATTCTGCCTGTAGCAATCTACATATCAAGTTCGTGCCAGGCTACATATTTCAAGTCGCAAATACATACATAATGCACTTGCTTGTATGAACGTCGGTATCCATGTGAGTCGGTGTAAACAAACAAGGTTGCCGGCTGCTGTATTAGAAAGACGTTTTCGCTTCCTTGTTCAGTGGTGGAGGATAGAAGGCTAGCCATATATAGAACCTGGACGTATTATTATATTGTTATACTGTTACTATATTGCTATAATGCTATAAACGAAACATAATTACCTTGAAGTATAAATATAATGCTTTTAACAACATTACTTTCCCGTTCCAGTTTTAAATGTCTATACTGTGTCGATGACCATTTGTTTTTCCTTGAAACCACTTACAATTTCTTGCTTTACAATATCTTCTACTCTTGTTCTAATTTCTTTCCAGGAACTTCTATTTTTATTATTTCTTTCTACCTCTGTTTCCCTCAAACTATTTCTTCCAATATCTGTATCTTATGTATCTAAGATGCTTTTTTCCCCATTTGTGCGATTATGCAGTATTTTAGAATATCATTTTGCTCTAATAGCTTTATTATGAAGAGTATTTGACTGCCCTTTCCATCATTTACCTTTTGCTCCCACACTCTGTAGTTCGGCTTGTGCTACTTAGTGGAAGACAGACTAGTCCACCTGGCTATCCTTCGAACCTAGCCGATCTCTTATTTTGTTCAAGATGCGCTACTACCACTCATGTTAGCTATATACTGAAACCCACGAATGAATCGTGTTTAGAAGTATGCCCATTTTGCTCCAAGGAGCAAATCCTACTGCATGAAAGTTATCATCCCTCATTTTTGTTTACCAGCATTGTGAGCACTGAGTCAAAAAGGCCAAAGTCAAGCAAAGTAGACGTAAATAAGAATCACTGGTTTCCCTTATCTTCTAAATTTCAGTTTCTATGTGACAAAATCATTGGAACAGTCATACACGCGAAGGCAGGAGTTTTTGCTTTTAACGATAGGTAAACGAGCAAGTTATTAAGTTACAGAGTAAATTGCTTTCTATGTATTTGGCAGTTTAGAAGTGATTATTTTTTTCGCGAATGTTTTACATTTTCTAGAATATTGTGTTTTTAGCGATAAATGAGATATATCTACTTTTTTAAAATTTTGTTTAGAAAAATAATTGACTCGTCGCTGGTATATTTATGTTTTGGTTTTAATAACAATCAAAGAATTCACACCTAGTTCTCACGAATTCAATAACCCGGTTTCTTTTGAGATCAACTTGTAACAATACTAGAAAATCAATGCAGAGACAAAGAAAGCTGACCAACAATGCAATCCGTGAGACGATAATGAAAGGTTATCTCACAAGGTGTTATCAAAGCCGCCGCAATAAAGTTAAGCACAAAGAACTTTGTGCCACTGTTGAACAGTTACACCTAGTAACAAATTTGATATAGCACTCTTAGCACCCAAAGCAAAAAGTGAACGTTACCACCTTTTCTGTGAAAATTTCCTTCAATGTCTTTGGTTACCAGTATCAAATGCTGACAGCGAGAGATTTTTTTCTACTTGGTTGTAACAGACAGAAGAGCAACTATGACAAATGACAGTCACAACTTGTATGTATGTTGCAATTTGGTGATGCTGATTGATGGGCAATGGCCCTGATGACTGATGCACGAGTATGTACTGATTCATATCATGATAATAATAAAATAAATGTTTTAATTTGGAGAAATTTTAAACAATAATGTTACAGTAACATTAGTTACCTGTTAATTTTAATTTTAATAATGTCTATGTGTATTAATTTTGCCCGAAAATTTGTGCGAAATTAACCGAGTTTTTAGTATATTGTTCAACACAAAACACCACTAACTTATATTATTATTAATGGGAATTTATCAAATAATTATCACCAAAAAATCTTGCCTTCGCACATAGGTATGTTCCGATTGCAGTTATGTTCTTTTACAATTTTGATGGAATAGTTAGGACAGGGATAGGACCGAAATTACTCGGAGTGGTCCTTGAATCCGCGTGCCAATTGAGACTAAACTCGCTAAGCGGGTTGGAAGAGGCGAATACCAATGAGCCAGCAGTCCATTATATGACCCAGTGACTATGATATTGATATAAGTTTTCCAACTTGACCTATAGAAATGTCTGTGCTCTTCAGTGAAGCAGGTTGGTTCCAACACTGGAGGAATGAACGCCTAACGATTCGTTTTGAAGGGAGGTATGTTCAAAAGTCCAAAACTCAGATGCAAATATTGTCCGGTCTTCACATTCTCAAATTTATTATTTATCAGTAGTTCATTACACACGCACAATATTTTTCACCCACGATAGACTAGAAATTTTAAAAAAGTTTAATAGCTTATACAGACAGTGTCGTTTACGTTCATCCTCTTTTTCTACATCTGTTACTGTACCATCAACAACGTTACCTAACAGGTGTGTTCCCTCCCGCATCATGGTTTCAAGACTACAGAGGCGTTTAAATGAAACAGGCAACTTACGTTTTTAACACAGGGGAGAACAATAGTGCTGATGTGACGTCAGCTCATACAGCTGAACATGCTCGCAATGAAGAACAGTTCAGCGTGTGACGTTACTCTACTGCTGCCTCAGGAGAACAGAAAATAGTCTGAGGCATGTGGGATGCAGCATGGTAGGAAAAACATCTGATGTTAATAAACGCATTGGTGCTGACTGTTTTAGTCACAAAATGATCACATTATAAACAGTTACCTTTCGGCTCTATGCTATGAGAAAGTATACAACAATGCTAGTTTATGTGAAGGACAGTGTGACCCATACTACATACATCTTCCTGAATATTTCAGAGGCCCTAAAAAGTAAACAAAGCACTTCTAGACATGTATTTATCAACACAATACTCTAGCACTGGATCTTATACCCCGCATTAGTTAACATCCTGTGTGGCTGGGTTTGTAATACAATAATTTAGGTCGCGAATAACAAACTCTGGTTGTCACGCTTCAAGAAAGAAGCCTCCTGGGATTTAATCGATCCCAAAGGAGGCTTGCAATTTTCCAGAAGTCTAAACGAAACTCGACAACACCAGGAGAAAGAAACAAAAAGTAATCACAATCCTTGTGGACTATAATCATATTTTTCAGGACTCATTATTGTCACATGAAACAACGGCAGTAAACAAGGACATAGGGACACACTTGAAGGTCCATCTCCAATTTCGAAGGAACAAAAGAAAGAGGAATCCGTACAGTATTGTTTATCTCAGCAATTGTACGTGCTAATGCTTTTATTTCGTTTTTGAAAGAAAACTTGAAATGAGGCGGTGTGAATCCAGTGGTCTGGCGTGACACAGAAGCTGATGGTGTGCGAGAGTGGTCCAGAATACTGATGAGAAGCTGTGTTTTTACTGGAAGAGTGTCTCAACCAGCTTATACTGTTTTTCTTATCTATTTAAATTAAATGTATTATACATGCAAGTGTTTTTTCCCCTTCTACTTTATTTATTAATCCTGTATTTAATTTCACCTACATTTCAGATATTTTTATCGTCTGCTTACACCTGCTATCATTGTCTCTCTTGCACTTTTTTAAGTTTCTTTATTGGTTTCCATTGTCTCATCATTAATTCGTGGTTCTCCCAAAGTGTTCAATCGTTTCTTTCTTTCCTTCTTTATTTATTTCTTGCTCTCCTTTAGAAACTGTGTTTCGTTCTGTATTTATATCAGCGTTTTTTCCTCGCTATTCTTTATTTTTACTTTCTCTACTAGGTTTAGTAAAGTAGAGAAAGTATTGCATTCCACCCAAAAATTCGGTGTCGAGAATTCACTGGAAATATGTTTTGAGACCCTCTGAATCGAAAAAAAAGCATTTTTAGAAAAAGTTCCGTGTCTGTCTTTTTGTCTGTGTGTCTGTCTGTACACAGCATAACTCAAAAACGAAAGTCGGTTAAAAACCGAAGTTGGTATTTAAGTTTAATGTCTTTTAAGGATGCGACAGGAAGATTTTGAAGACAATTCCTCCACCCTAAACTACCCTTTACAATGAAACGTTTTCGAAAATTTTGATTTTCTTGAAAATGGTTCTAACTAGTTTGATTAAAATGCCATATGTTTGAGACATTTTTATGACAAATGAAATGTATTTCTTGTATTTTTTGGCTATAGCCCATGAAGTCCTATTTACTCTGGATGACTTGCATAACTGTTAAACCGTAAGAGATAGACCAAATCTTATTATACAAAAATGTAGATCTTGTTAAAAAATACAATTTATTTCTAATTACATTTTTTTTTTCAGAGTGAACCATTTCGGAGATATTCCATAAGGTAACCATAATAGAAGGCAACTACTAGAAAGCGGAGAGCCTATAAAATTTAAAATAGTATATTTATTTCCCGCTATAATTGCTTTTGAAGATTCCTGGTTTTATTGGGTTAGTCGAAGTGACTTCCCGCGTGGTCTCATTTGCATAACTGTGATGTAGAGACATTTTGGCAGATAAACCAGCATCTTATCTGCGCATTGAACACTTGTATCATGTATGCAGGAGGGGGGCAAATTATTGATTACGAAACCGTATAATAAGATAGTTGAATTCTTTAGCAGGTGCTCATTTATTGCAGAGAAACGGCAGTCAGTTGATGGGCGCTAAGTGATTCCATAACTCATAGTTATCGGCCTTGTAAATTACCGCGTAATGAGTGCTTAGCAAAAAAACAATGCCACTCGGCTTTGTAATTATGGAGTAAAAACATCGTGAGGAGATTTTCCTTTCGAGACGCCGTATAAATCATGTGGTAATTCTTGCTGTTGCTATTCTGGCACGCTTCTGTGTGGAGGAGAACACCACCAGGCTTTCTTAACCCAATAAAGGGAGAAAAATCTAACATTCAGGACTATCTGTACCTATGACGCATTACATTATTATAATCATACGAAAAGTGGTTCTACGTAGTTAACAACTTCTAACAATCTAACAACTTCTCATTCAATAAGATACACTAAATCACGTATTATAATACAATATGCTAAATGCAAATCTTGGTAAAGAAAATAATAAGTGAAAAAAGTGATAAAACATAATGACAAATATACCACGAGTTATAATTTATATCTATGACCCCACAGATCATAATTTTATTTTAAACCACTTCAGTAAGTTTAAAATCAAACTAATACATACTCTATCTTTAAAATCAATAAGTATAAAGGTAATCAAGGTAATATTATGAGAAATATTCACGACAATAACCTCTAACTCTTCTATAAATTCCAGAATAATAAATTTCATGCAGATTAAATGAATATAAATAAAGAGTATAGGTAAGCAATTCTAAAAAAGAAATTAACATAAGAAGTAGTATTACTATTCATATTCAATCTACTGTTCTATCAAATAATCCAATTTCACTTAATAAATTTAGCGGAGCCGCTATATTGTATAATAAAAGTAAAAGTCATCAAATTGTTACTCTTGGTATCAAATTTAATAAACTTTTAAGTATTAGTAAACTTCGTCTTCCTGAACATTCATAACTAATATTAGCTAAACAAAATAAACCGAATAACCTAAAATTTATATCGAATATGTTCACGATTAATTACTTTCTGTAATACATACTTAGCAGATACAGAATTTATTTCACTATACCCGAAAATCTGGGATCAAGATTACATCGGAAACATGTTTGGAGGCTCCCGAATAAAAAAAAAAATACATTTTTAGAAAGAGGTCCGTGTTTTTGTGTAAGTGTATGTGTCTTAATAGCAGAGTTCAAACACAAAAACTCGGTACATACCAAATTTGGTATTTAAATTCAGTATCCTCCAAACACGGACACAGCGATTTTCAGGAAAATTCCCCCATCTTTTTTTCATAAGTGGGTCTAACGATTTTGATTAAAATAACATAAATATATAATCATTTACATGACAAAAATACATGTCTTCAATCTCCTGGCGATAGACAAATTATGTAAACCCCCCCCCCCCACACACACACACACCAAAAAACACACAGAATTTAATTCAAACAACGACTTGAGGCATTCACCATTTCGGAAATATCGTCAATATTGGTTTCAACAGTTGACTAATTTCTAAGTTCTTTTTAAGTCCTCTCGTTATTCACTTGTTTTGCGATGAGCGTGAGCATGAGATTTGGTTTCTTCTATACTTCTTGTACCTACAGTTAAATGTGTAATGGAACTGTGTCTACAAATGTTTATCTCGATTAACACGAAACAGATAGGGAAAAACGCTTGTCTATGAATAGCTTGTAGAAGCTATAGGTATGAAAATAAATGGTAGGGTGTGGAGAAAGTAATGTGAATACAATACACCTGATTTCTTGTTTGCTTAGGAATGATTTAAATTCAAGCAAGTGCTTCGTTACATAGAATATGGAAACAGTACAGTCGCTATAACAAGCTTCTCTGACTAAAAGTAAAAATAAGGATCAACTTTCAAGCACTTTCATTACATGACGTAGTGGAAAATTTAAACCTGCAACTTCTAGCGATGGAAGCGTCAATGCCCGTATTTTGATCATGTTTATCGTCCTGAAATTTTGTTTGTCATTTTTCGGATTCTGCACATTAGGTTCCTAGGTATGAAATTTGTTCTTATAGGATTCAGTGCTGGATAAATCACTGACTGGATCAATGACAGAATATGAGGCAAGAAATAAAGCAAACAGCTATGAGAATAAGTGCCGCCCAGGTTAGAGGCATGCTTCCAGATGCAGTAAAGGAATAGGTACGCTGTCCATTTAAAGAGCCTTCTCGGTGTAGAAGATGGTCGTCAGCGAAGGTACACAGAGACGCTCGAGAGGTTCTTCACTCCGCAGACATAACCTACGTTGCTCAAATTTTCGTATACAGCGCGCCCAAGGACATCCACTCTAGGGCGGTGCACCATAAAACTGCGAGAACCACATACAAAAACGAACAAGATGGACAGAAAAAAGAAGAACATAGCATAAGGAGTACGTTTTGGTTAAGGCGCACTCACAGGTGCGTGTGCCAAGCGAGTAACTTCGACTGGTTCAGGTGACGTAACTAAACTCTTTCAAAAAAATGTCAACGGAAGCAAAATTCTTATCTTTAATAAATAGAAAGAAATTGTAGTAAATAAACTCTCTACTCCGGTGATTTTCAATATTTTACTGTAACTCAGTTGGTAGAGCATCTCACTGTTCTACAAGGGGTCCCGGGTTCGATTCCCGGCTGGAGAGTGGGAATTTTCTTTAACTAGGGTTATTCCCCATCCTCTCTAGAGTCTGACAGTATGAATGGCAGTGTCATTATACGTGTAAATTGAATTAATAAGTTAATGCAAAATAATAGAAGCCCAAAGCTCAAAACCGCCGTAAGCGAGTGGATACCATTGTTGTTGAACAATTGGATTGTTCCAATGTGGCATATAAATGGAACACAAAAATAAAGTTTGCTTTTATGAGTCTTTTAATTTTTCATTATTTTATGAGCATTATTTAGAACTTAATTTACCTTTCTTGTGCAATATTTGAAAATGTTATGGAATAATCATTTAAACTGAAGGAGAAATCTGTGTTGAACTTTCTTGTTAATGTTTAAATTTTCATGACGTTATTCATTGGCTAATTTGTATTATAAGTACATGGAATTTTCTGCTGTTATAAAATATAAAGTACTCTACAACTGCATTTTAAGTTAATTTTGAGGACGCTGCACATAGAAGGGGAAATGTTCTGCGAAGTTCTGTAAAGTTATAAAAACATAATAAAATTATGAGCATCGCCATAATTAATCTTAAGGTATTAGCCTCGGAAGGCCAGTTCCGATCTCATAAATTGTTTGTTGTATGTATCGTCTCCACCTGCCAAGTTTTTCTTGACTAAGTATAGGTTTATATAGTGCAGTGGCGTATCTTCTTAGCTCATAAATATCTACTTGTTTCTGATTTCATGAAAGGCCAAATGTTGAAAATCGTCAGCATGAGTAAATGCTGTCTGCGGTCCGTGGAACCTTTGAGGTTTCTAGGGCGTCCCCTATTAGATTCTAAGATGTGCAAGTATCTAGAATGGAAGATATGATAGGCAGTTTACGACGGTGCAGTTAACCGAAAATCAATAGACAGGCTGATAGAATATAGACCAGGATATGATTTTGTTCAAATTGATTTACTCTTTGATTCACCCATTTCTGAACATATTTTTGCATCTGTGAAAACTACCTAGATATACGAAATAAGTAATTCCAGAAACATAGAGTTATTTTGATGAAAAACTTAAGGAGCTAAACGTGCCAAAAGTAATAAACAGCATAAGATTAGTTCAGTTTTGAATAGAGTTTGATTTGAAAACTAGGCACAAGTGGCATAGGAAATACCATGCAGTGCATGCATACGTAATTATTATTTTCCTTTTCTCAGAATAATTTATTAAATATTTGTTTAAACACTTATCTTTTCCCTCAATAATGTTTATTGAAGATTCAGCTATACAGATAAAGGAAGACATGAATATGCAATGACTGCTAACAAAGTAACAATTCACCAAAGTGCTTTCCTGAATATTTTCGATTTCTAATAAGAATGAAGTATATTAATGTGTGAATAGTCTGATTAAATTGCGTTTATTAAGAAGAAGAAGAAGAAGAAGAAGAAGAAGAAGAAGAAGAAGAAGAAATGTAATTGTGACATTAAAAGTGTTTTCTAGACACCAAATTCTTATCATAGGGCCCGTACTTCGAAGATTTTGCATCTTTCTTCTGATGATGCTATATGGAAGATATGCGTAGTTTATTACGAGAGAAGTTAAACCATTTTAAGGGTCATTTTGTGCAACTTTAGACATTTTCATCTGATAAGGCAGTTTTTACAATTTATGTCATTTTTTAAGAAAAAAGATCCAGATTTTTATCTGCAAGTTTGACCCCATTAATCTTATATTAGTAGAATCCAGTTTCAGAAGCTCAAAATCATAACATTCTTGGAAATTTATTGGAATGTGGCTGTATCAAATACCTTTTGTTAAACATCTGGAATCGACAATTTAAACACTTCATGTCTTATGTAAGATAGACCTGTCCTCTAAACTCTGAGGGGTGAATCTACCTGCTACTTTAGAGAGTCGCACCATGCAGTCTTCCACACAACAGAATCTAGTGTTTAAGCTAATATTTGTATTTCGGTATGCCGAAAGTAGAAACTAGCATTTCTGTGAAATTTAAAATCGAATACAATTGGTGAAGTAAATTGCAAGTAACCTAAGTCAAGTGAGCGAATTTGTCTTTGCTGAAAATACACACCCATTGTCATTCGTTGAACAGGTACAGAAGATGTCATACCATGTGCAAGATTGTTGATGTACTGCCAGATAATACGCGTTCTCTCGATGAAAAAGCTACAAACCCAACGATATTTGTTGCTTTAAGCATGCCCTTGCATCTTCTGTTGATGTTGAAAGAAGCTTGTCTACGTGTCAGTCCGTATTAGTTCAATTCTGAAGACCTACTACAGGTGTTTGTAACCAATCGTAATTCAACATCAAGTGATAAAAATAAGTGAAATGTGCAAGCAGATCAACAAATGACGGTAATTTTAACTCATTTTTTGCTCTTTTAGGTCATTTTCCATGGATTTAAAGGTAATAAGATCATCTTAAGGTCACTTTTAACATTCTTTAGGTTATCAAAATCTCTATCTTATCAACTATATTATTATTATTATTATTATTATTATTATTGTTGTTGTTGTTTTTGTTGTTATTATTATTATTATTATTATTATTATTATTATTATTATTATTATTATTATTATTATTATTATTATTATTATTATTATTATTATTATTATTATTATTATTATTATTATTATTATTATTATTATTATTATTATTATTATTATTATTATTATTATTATTATTATTATTATTATTATTTCTACTTTTGGTATTTCAATCAATTGAATTATTTAATAACACGGTTCAACTTGTTCAATATTTCTTACAAATTACACATCTGCAAGAAAAGATATGTATATACAGAAATATATCCAATTATCTACTTCTTGTTCACAAAGTTAAACTCTCAACTGTACATTTACACATTTTGTTGTAGATACGAAGCCTCAATTCAGAGCCTCAAGCGGTACTCTGTCTCTCTTATCAGTCATCAGCGTCGCTGAGACTAGAAGACTACTATGGCCACCCCACTGAAGATGTTCGACGAAGCTTCGAACGAAACGTCTGGAAGGAGATTTTCTACTAGAAAGATCGTATAAACAGTTTCTATTTAAGGACATCGGCCGTGAAAGCCTATGCTGTATGCACCACAGTTATACAAAAAAATAATCATGTGTACGGATAACACAGCGAGTCTTTGGCTTCTTTTACTGATGATCACCTAGAAAAACAAGCTGAAAACGTTCAGAAACATTTTCTAATGACGTATCACCTTTATATAGACCAAAAATATTATTAGAACTTCCTTCAAATCTAAGGTTAAAATCATGCTAATCTACTCTTGATTGAACACCATTCTTTGACTTCTGCTTGTACCGTTTATTTGTGACACTTGCTAAATGAAATTTGTTTCTGCTACAGTGGCTAAAGCTGAAATGTTCTCAACTAAAATAGGTCAAATACTATCTTGTGATACAGGAATGTCTAAATGACTCGGCTCTATCGCTAATGCAAATTGAAAGCACGCGGCGGATAGACCTAGAAAATGCATTGATTACTTTGCCGGTATCTAATCAAAAAATACAATCTTCAGATCTCATGTTGATCATATTTTTACTATTGAATATATTTTTATTTTTCTAGAATCAATAAAATTTGTACTAAAACGTTTTAAAGTTTTAGTCTTAGTTTTTATTACTATAAATTCCTTTTGAAATTGTTTTGCATTTTTACTATAATTATGTCTACAAGAGACAATCGAATGATAGAATTCATTTAATTTTACAAGAAGTTAAATTGATTGCTTAAATTATTGATATGAAAACTTGAGAAGTCAATTACATGAAGGTGAATGAATGGGCGTACAATTACAGAAGAACGTTGGTGAAAAGCTTTTCGTAATTTTTTTTCAAAGACTACACAAAGGAAAGATAATAACCTAATCGTATGAATAAATTTCTCATCATTCCTTTGTGTATTCATGGGAATAAAATACAGCAATTTTCCGTTAATGTTATGAAAATTGCCAGTTTATTCTACAAGAAACTCAGTAAAACAGTTTAATTTTCCCCCCTAAATGGTACTGTAATTGTATGAATAAATCATTATTCAGTTATGCATAAAGATTTTCTTCATTGTTATAGTTACTCCAGTCCGAGGTTATTAGCTTCTTTATTCTCGAAACTACTTTATCATGAGGAATATCCCTTTAGAATGAAGCAACTAGCCACTTACAAGTTAAAGTTAGCAACTAGAGGAAATCTTTTCTTTTGGAATATTTGCCAAAATTGACGCTTTACGTTACATTAGTAAAGAATTTTCTTAGTTTTCTCCGCGGCACAAGTTGATGCCAGGCCAAGGCTGCATCTCCCACTTCTGGCACAACGGGTGTCATGATGGGGTGCAGTGTTGCAGAGAGAGACATGGTTAGCGGCACAAGTTACTTCGACCGGGAATGCGGTCTTTGCAACTGCTGGAGAAAATCCACCGGTACCCGGCATCGAACTGGTGCTTCCGCTTGATAAACAGCTGACTCCCACCAGGCTAGGAGACGGCCCTTTTTACTCTTAAGTAGCATAAATTCAATGAAAGCCTGCCTGTTTCCTGCAGAAGCACTACGTACCATTTTTACTTTACTCCGCCCAAAAATTCGGAAGTACATGTTTTGACATGCCTGAATTCAGCAAAGCAGCAATTTTAGGAAACGGTACATATGTGTATTTGTTTTCCTTTTCTTTATTTTTTATATATTAACTTCCTCCAACATGATACGTCATACCGCACGGTGAATGAATGAAATTAGTGAAATGTTGCTCAAATGAGCCCGAAGTCCATAGCGTTTAAAGTTTCCTAACATTTTCTTCCCAGGATAAGGGAAAACCTGGGAGAAAAAAACCTTATCCACATAGCTCACCCTATGTGTGTGTGTGTGTGTGTGTGTGTGTGTGTGTGTGTGTGTGTGTGTGTGTGTTGGGGGGGGGGTCGTGTGTTTGTGAACAGCTTAAGCTAAACGATAGTCAGGTAACTACTTGGCACTTAGGCTCAACATCTTCCTAAGGTGCGATACAATAACTTCAAGAAAACTCCCCTAACCCTTTGCTTGGAAGATTTTTTTTTTTTTTTTTTTTTTTTTTTTTTTTTTTTTTAGTAATTGAACATTCCCAAAAATGTACCGTAATTGTTTTAATGTACTGTTACTATGCAGTTCTTTCTAGGCCAGCATATATCAACCAAGTTTTTAAACATCCGACTATCAATTAGGTTTTCTATACCCCGCTTCTTTTTTATCTTGGTTATAATGAACTAAACAGAAAACTGTGTTTTGTAAGAGTAGTTTGTAGAAGCTATGTAAAGACAAGTGCTATTGGGTACAGCTGGCACAACGAAAGCTTGTCACATTATAGGATGTCCACAAGACTTTTCGTAAACATACCGTTACGCCTGTTGTAGGGCGACAGTATTCCTATTACGGGCTGCAGTATCTAACAATGTCTCGAGGAGTGCATATTTAGTGAATGAGCAGAGGGGGAGTTGAATGCGAGGAGTGAATGTAGCACATGACCTTCAATCGAACGAGGTAATCCACTTTGCCCGAGCAGTACCGATGTTTCGTGCAGCTGTTATTGAGGAACTTTCATTGGTTACCTCATATAAATTCATGTAAAACATCATGCAGTTCCTTTGCAAGCAGATTCAAGATTCTGTAGAAATGGAAACTCTGGTAACTTCAGATTTCTCGCAGCAGGCACATCAGAAATAGTCCACAGGCGCTAGTACCTGAACTGACTCTCAGCTGGAGATGGGAATTTTACCATCAGTGGGAGCGGAGGGTGGGGAGAGGGGGAAGGAGGAAGAGAGGTAGGGTGAGAGAGGGAGGCACGAAGAGAGGGAAGGAGAGAAAAAGGGAGGAACATATTTGGTGACCTTAATTTACAGAGCGTTCCAAAGAGGGATGAAACGCATCCCGTGGATAAGGGAAGAGGAGCTTGCAGCAAGTTTAATCAGTATTTCATTTTAAATACAATTTAATTATGACGTGGTAACTAGCACAAACTCTTCTAACCATTACAAGTTCCTATGTGGAAAGTTTTGCTTTGTCTGTTTGCTCTAAGCTTTCTAGCTGATTATGTTGTAAGGAACATATTTTCAGGAAAACAATTAAGGGTACTCTTTGATTAATTGTAAGGGAAGACAAGATATTGTTTTAATTTTATTTGGATCAAAGTCATCTTAGTTGCTTTTTTAATGGAAAACCCGAATTTAAATTAATTTTTGTTTTGCTCACAAAATCAAACAATTTTATTAAATTAAGCATTATTTTATAACATAAGCAAATTTAAAAGAAGTCTAATGGCTTCTGAGTTTGAATTTTGTTAAGTTTAAACTTTTGTTAAGTTTAAGTTAGTCTCTCTATGCCTCAGTTATTTTTTTTAAATTATTAAATATTTTATAAACCAATACTTGGTTTAATAAAATGTTTTCAGTTGTGGTAAAACCATAATCTGTTTAAAAAATTATGAGTTCGCATATTTACATATAGACCGGTTCACTACTGGGCATATACCAGGTGGCCCACTCCAGCCGGCATTGGGGTAAGTAGATAACCCTTCGTGCGTGAAAAGAGTTGCAGAAATCCGCGGGGTAAATGCAATCAGTGGCGTGCGTGAACTTTGTTCTGTTTGTAAGAGGAGCTGGCGGGATTCCAGGCTAGCTTGTGCAGCGCGTAATAATAGACAAGAATAGTCTTAGACTATTTTCCAGTTCACTTACAGGACTTTATGTCCCGGGGAATAAGCTCATTCCTATATATGCTGCTATTGTCTAACAATTACGGATTACAGATTATAAATTGCCGTAACAAAAACCATGCATACATGAGAACGCGTAATATTTCATTGGCATTTCTTTTTATTTCTTATTAATGTTATTGTTGTATTTCATTATTATTTTAGTTATTTCTAGTTAACCAAAGGTCTGAGGCAAGGATGTGGCATGTCGCCTGCCAAAAAAATGGGAATAGTATTAAATGATCAGAACATTTACATTATTCGTTGATGATCAGGTTCTTATGGACAGGACAGAGATGACAGAATTCATGACTCGTAAGATTGCGGGAGCATTTTGAGGCAGGAGGATTGAAAATTAATTTTGGCAAGACAGAATATACATGGTAGTTGACGAAGAAGGGGGTTATATGGAAATAAATGATAAACTAATTAAACGAGTCGAAAAATTCAAATACCTTGGATCTATAGACCAATCAGATACAAGCGAAAGAGACATAAAGAACAGGATATGTTATGCTAGGAAGGCAATAAAATCCTTAAATGGGGTTTTTATGGTGTAGGGATATAACTAGAAGAACAAAATTAAATGTAGCAAAAATTATAGTTGAGAATATTTTAACGTAG
This sequence comes from Tenodera sinensis, assembly GCA_030765045.1. NCBI lineage: Eukaryota > Metazoa > Arthropoda > Insecta > Mantodea > Mantidae > Tenodera > Tenodera sinensis. The sequence goes on along the minus strand of CM060969.1, from coordinate 90,176,732 downwards.
GGAGTGAAAGCTGGACGGCGAGTGAAAGATTGAGGAGAATTATGAGAATATCAAGATCGGAGCACGTAAGGCATGCCTATATAAGGACAGAAATGAATACAGAAGAAAGCATTATTGGTAGACTAAAAACAAGGGTTTTTAAATGGTATGGGCACGTTCAGAGAATGACTGAAGAAAGGTTATGGAAGAAGGTTGTTAACTTCTGGTTGGAACAAACGAGGAAGAATGGTATTGATAAAGATTTGAGCAAAAGAGGATTGGAAGAGCGACAGTGGATCGAATATAACGGAGAATCGGTACAGGACCACAAAGCAACTACTGAAAAGTGGGCAACCTCTAAAACAAAATAATTACGCGCTGATGTTTGCCAACATACACTAGGGAAATTGTTGATACTTAAATATAGCAGGATAATGTTTCGCAACAATACATAATAGTAGTTTATGCAAATTTGTCACAAGTGAGTACGACACTTTCTGATTATCCACGAGCTGGATATCTTATGCGATCTTAGCATTATAAATAGTAACAAATAAAATCAGGATCAATTTGGTATCCGGTTGTCTCCTTGGTACGGTAGTAGCTCGGCTGCTTACCAAGCGGGGAACCCGGGTTCGAGCCCGGTGCCGGCGTGGAGATTTTTTTGCGCTGTGAGACCGGGTCCGGATGCACTCAGCCTCGTTAGGACCCTGAGGGGCCAATTTAGGAGCTATTTGATTGAAAAGTAGCGGCCTCTGGTTGAGCAGTGGCCGGGAGAGACTCCAGTACTGCACCCTACTCATGACGCCTATGCTGGGTAGAGGTGGGAGACGCAGCGGTCGGACGGTGGGCCTTGGCTCGCAAGGGCTGCTGAGCCATGGGCTTAATTCGGTATCCACAGCTGTTATAAGGAAAACGTCTTCGTACATAAGTTACCTTGTCTCCATATTGCCTGGCGTGTTGAAGCAATGAACAAGGCGGTCATTTGCACACTCTTTCTTCCTGAGCATGTGTTATGGACTGTAATGTAGCCCATATTATCAGCACGGCATGGTGAGCATTTATAAACACAGAACTTAATTATTCCATATTCAATAATGCACAGAAGTTCTTGCGTCTTTGTTGATCAGTAAAAAGAATATCACCTAGTGGTTTATCTTCTACCTATAAGCTAATGCACGTTGAACCGAGAAAGATGGCTTGGGCAGTAACGTCTGTGGCACACGTTCGGGAGATCGCGGGTTCGATTCCCGTGTCCGACCTTGCGTTTTTGGGTGTTTTTCCTGGCCACTTAGGCGAATGCTGGGCAGGATACGTACCTTACATCTCCCGAATTTTATTCCCTTTAATTTCATCCAGTTCATTCACTCTATCCGGTCTTTCAGGGTTGAAGAAGTCAGCAGGGTCGCCGGTAGGATGCGCTGCGGTGGAGGTTGCGCTCTGGAAATAGGTGTTCGGTTGAGGAGAGGCCCTCCAGTCGGCTAGTCGCTGTCAGGAGGACTGTCTACCTGGATGGTGGCGCACCTTACGGGGCGGCGTAGAACTCAGTCGGGCTGAAGAACTGCCTGTATCTGTTAGGGACCCACCGTAATAGCTCTTCCTGCGATGCACTCTGGCCGCCAGTAGGTTACTCTCACTCATCTTTCCTCCCGGAGTCTGACGCACAATATCACATCAGTAGATGTACCGGAATCCCCTAGTAACCAGACAGACAGTTCCTTTAGACAAGCCACATTTAAACCTTAGCTCATGCTGCCTGTCAGAACCATTTCAGTTGCAGATGGAATTAGTTACAATAGCAGAATGACACAGTTGTAAAGAGCATTTAGGAATCGAGTATTTAAAACTTGCTCCTAGAAATAAGGATCCTATTGTTAGGGCATTTAGCACTCATATATTGCCAAGTTTGAGATTTTCATCTGAAATTAAGAATTGAAATGTGGATGCTCTTGCTAAGTTCTATTTTGGAATGTTCTAGAATCTGTCTGATGCTTAATTTACTGTTCATTGAAGATTGTTGTTTATTATATAACATGTCTTAAATTTCTTTGGTCTTGTGAATATATAGTAGGTCTTAATGTTTACTCGTAACACCACTTTACAATGCAAAGGTCACTGGCGTTTGGATATGGCTGCTTTAGACTAAGCTAATTCTCAAGCCTAACTAAATTGCGAAAACAAAATGATGTAGCATTGTGATGTTTATATCTGTGTACAGTAAACGATGTGTGTATGTATTTACACCCTCGGCGTGTAATCCAGTACTTATTTCGAGGACAGTAAATTCTACAAACCGTGGTACAAATAACTATGTGAGAGCATTGTATGAATATTCAAATGTCGCCTACTGCTCGGTCGTAAACATCCCACTCGTAAGAATATGCATCATTTTCTTTAGCACTTGTATGAACACCTATTAAAGACTGGCAGTGTGAGGAGGCCTTGAGGCAGCATCGTTTCTTGTGTATTCCTCTCCACACACTTCTTTCATGAAGTAGAAGGGAACAAACAGAACGGCAAACTGGAAAGAAGGGATGAGTGCAGGCGCCCAACACACAATTATTATTCTGTCTGCAACAAGAGAACTGTATAGTGTCACCTTCTGCATGCTGATTATTACTCTGTGATTCATTCATTGCCTTTCCTCCTCTGTATTTATTGTTTTCAGCCCTCTGCGACGAGCCGTGACTTGCCATGTTAAATCAATCGCTAATTTCCGACTTAATGACACGTTTTACAACGTTCTTGTTGCCAAAGAAACACGCATGAACAACAGAGACCCATTATTAGCAACTATCGTCTGTACTGTTTCATTACCTGCTTCATACACAGGGTTCTATTTAATGAAAAAGCCTAGCAGTACTATATGATCACGTAACATTTTACCTTTTTACAATGTACATTATGAAACTCACCAATAATATAGTTTATTTTTTAATCTTTTTACGGTAATAGACGTCTTGCAAATAAGTTCTGTTTCATCAAAACTGGAAGAATAAAGGAGAGCCTTGGTTGATAAAAACTAGCACTGTTTGTGGTGATGCTTGCAAAACAACAGAAGTACGCATAGTTGGTCAAACGAACAAACATCTAGCACTCACAAGGAGCAGGGAGATCTTGCTGAAGACAAAAGAAATCAGTGATGAATGCTCAAAACTTAATTTCAATGCAAGAGCTTGCACAATTTGTTTGAAATATCATTATAAAATATCTCGGTCCGAAAACCAAGGCTCTGCGATTGTGTAGAGCCTCGTCTTTGGGTTCGATTCTCGTTGCACTGGCCATGTCCCCACCCCCCGTGAAACTCCTGTACATAGAACTACTGACAATTACTATTTTTTGTGTTTTATCATATCTTCCTGTCTAGGTCGTTTTTCAAGTTCCATATACTAGAATAGGAAAATTATTAAAATAGAAGAATATCAAACTGGCATATAAAGCACCCACTAAATTCTCAGATTGTTTATGAAATACCTTGCAGCTATGGCAAAGCATATATAGGGTCGTACTACGAAGGGACGATTATAGGAGCATATACGTAAATGTAAACGACATAAAGAAATCGCTTGTGGCCACACATACTCAAGAAACAAAACACACCCTCTTGTCCGGTTAACTAAGGCACTCACCAGGGAAAATAGATGGCGACCATGTAGATTAAAGAGCCCTAAGAAATTGTCAGATATCCACAAAACTTCAATAATAATGTTTGTAATTGTGGCACTGTCGGCACAATTTTGCGGCGACTCTGGATACTGTTGCGCATTGGAGAGAAGCCATAGAACGGGTTACCATATATTTTAAAGACCCTACATTTTACGGATTGCTAAATTAAAATTACGCTTTTTAAACAGAGTGACCTAACGATATCTCCTACTAACTTTCCTTCTACTTTTCTCGTCACACTTAGTTTTAACAATAGAATGCTCTCCCTCAAATTTGATATACAGTTTTATTTTACACCCATCAGTTGTTAAATATGTTCATGTAAATAGTTGGCGGACGCATAAATATTTAGTTGTAAAGAATAAAATATTCTTACGATTAATATAGGCTATCAGGAGAATAAGTGCAGATATTTTTACTGGTAATTGGGGATGGGATAACGAACATGTTACATTAATAGTTGTTTCGTTTGCGAACTTATGATTTTATTTATTAAGAGCGCACAAAGTTTTCAGGTTGGTTGGTTGCTGACTGCAAGGCCAATGCCCTCACATTACTTACGACAGCAGGTCATGCATTGAGGTATGAGGTATGAAGCAAAACGGATAGTCTATCTAACAGGCGTTGTTCATTTTGCAATGCAGTTACGACCATGCAAAATAACGTCAAGTAGCAAGTTATGTGATTGGTTTGTGGGAAAACTGTTACTTAAAGAGAAAAAGTAACTAGCACACCAACTGGATACACATTAAGCTACCAATTATCACATTTTCTGTAGCTGTACCTCTAGCAGCCTGTGTGTAAATACATAGGCGATTTATTGCAAACATTTTAGAAACTTGTAAAAATAAAGAGGTAAGGAGCTCTATTTAACAATATGAATTTCAAAGTACTAATTTCTCGAAACACACCACTTCAAGGGCCGAGTGCCTGTCGTTTTTCCCTTGTTTTATTGAATGTTACATCTTTTCGAAACATTGTATTCTAAACACAGTATATTTTGGCGCTGTAACACTGCTAACCAGTGCTCTACCGATGCTGACAGTGATAATGAAGTATTTAATAAAGTTTAATATAACTTTTACAATTAACCATGTGCTCCTAAGAGCAAATGTAGGATTTTAACAATAATGTTTACTGCTTTAGGGTTCTGTATTATGATTAAGCATGAAGGAAAAAGTTTTACAATACTATTCCAAAGAAAATGTGAAAGATATTAAAACTGTGTGTACTTGAATATTTCCGTGCTATATGAGGCTTGGCATTATGTTATTGTAGGCAAATGGTATTTCAAATTTAGAAATCTCGAAATAATTTTGGCATGTTATATCTGCACAATTGCACATTAGCTGTGTGGATATCCCAGATATATTTTGCCAACTGCACTACACTGGACGCTGTATTAAGTTGTAAATTATTACATAACATCTATGTTAGTACATTTAAGGGACATAAACACACCGTTGGTTGTTATTATTCCATTAGCTATGCTGAGCCGCTCGCGTTCAGCTGTCCTTTTTGGGAAAAACTTGATTTGGCTCGAGTCCACTCATGAATTTTCATATACTCTGAAGCGTGTTCAAGGTAATCAGAATGCTAACCTACCTACTTTAGCGTAATTTGATGTGTGTGTGAGCGCGCGCACACACACACACACACACACACACACACACACACACACACACACACACACACACACACACACACACACACACACACACACACACACACACACACACACACACACACACACACACACACACACACACACACACACACACACACACACACACACACACACACACACACACACACACACACACACACACACACACACACACACACACACACACACACACACACACACACACACACACACACACACACACACACACACACACACACACACACACACACACACACACACACACACACACACACACACACACACACACACACACACACACACACACACACACACACACACACACACACACACACACACACACACACACACACACACACACACACACACACACACACACACACACACACACACACACACACACACACACACACACACACACACACACACACACACACACACACACACACACACACACACACACACACACACACACACACACACACACACACACACACACACACACACACACACACACACACACACACACACACACACACACACACACACACACACACACACACACACACACACACACACACACACACACACACACACACACACACACACACACACACACACACACACACACACACACACACACACACACACACACACACACACACACACACACACACACACACACACACACACACACACACACACACACACACACACACACACACACACACACACACACACACACACACACACACACACACACACACACACACACACACACACACACAGAGTCGTCCTTCAGCCTTGCTTATGCGGCAACTTCTTTCGCCCAAGTGCATGGCGGGTAGACTACTACATACGATTGCAAATCCATGCACCCAATTCCTAATCTGAATTACAAATAAAAAGGTTCAGTCAGGCCCGAAATTTCCTAGGACTATATTTTAGAGCTAAATATACTACTTACTATGGTTAGCGGAAATAAAGTTAACCGCTTAAAATGTAGTGCAACATTTGTGAAATAATCACATCGCATATTCCGAAATAAATAAACAATATTTAATAACAACAACAACAATAATAATAATAATAATAATAATAATAATAATAATAAAAATAATAATAAAAATAATAATAATAATAATAATAATAATAATAATAATAATAATAATAATAATAATAATAATAATAATAATAATAATAATAATAATAATAATAATAATAATAATAATAATAATAATAATAATAATAATAATAATAATAATAATAATAATAATAATAATAATAATAATAATAATAATAATAATAATAATAATAATAATAATAATAATAATAATAATAATAATAATAATAATAAACAATAACTATAGTGTGCATTGATGTGAAACTGCGTTTGTGTTACTTGTTTCCCAAAACCTTAGACGGAATGCATATATAAATATCATGTTATTCTATATGAATATTAAACGGAGAGAATTTCATAATTCTTTCCGCACTATTAAGCCTATTCATTCTCATAGGCATGATTTATAATTTCATAACATTCTAGTTTCCATCCATACGTTACTGAACAATTAAAAACGATGTACGTAGCCCGTGTATTAGAATACGATCATACCAAGTATTAGGGGCATGGGCGCGTGGACTTCAACGGCGACTTCTTAACGTTTAGTTGAAACATATTTTCCTCTGCTATTTTCCCCTACAGTGCATGGCTGCATAAATAAGTAAATAAAATGGATTGAATGTTCATGTCATCACCACTCTTTTATCGTTTACTGCTGCAATCCAAGGTCAAGCTACTTCGCACCATTGCTTAATAATACTCGTATGTGACAACGCCAATGAGCACGGCAGAACAAAGCATTTCCAGAACGTTCGCGAAGTTTCGAGTACGGGCTTATTTGTGAGAGGTTCGAGAAAAATCCATGCTACGTCGTTCTAATCTATATAAGCAATGCGAGACGGCGAGAGAGGTGAATTTTTGTGATGTAGTCGTGAGTTTGAACGAGACAACTGTTAGTAGTGGGTGTGTTGAAGGGACACATGAACTCTTATGAAGTCGGACTGTAAGGTCTCCACATCATCACCGCCACCTCCACAAACTTTCACCACGGTCTGTCTGCAGCAGCTCGACACCACTGTACAACACCCCGCACCCTGATGGAATGCCTCAGCACCAGCGTCGGCTCCGACAGACACCTGCAATCACACTCGACTCCCTTGACGACTTGATTGGTTTATAACGGAGGGAATTCCGAACTTATCAAACCTGGATTTTTTGCGTCAGATCCTGGGCGGAAGGATGAGATGGTAGTATCCATTAGGCGCCCGGAAAGCCACAAAGTGACACCCAACTAGGTCCGGTCTCTATTCTTCTCTCTCTTCATTTGGACGGGAGGTTCGCGCACAGAGCCCATCATCCAGGTTTCGATTAGTGGCACCCCTAGGACAGACTTTCGCAACGTTACCTCGCCACAGAGAACCGTATTTAGAGGTCGGTGTTAACTGATCTGGGATGCTCATGAGAAGGAACTTCAATCATTGGCAGGGGGTTGCATCCTCCGATGGAAAGTGACAAAGTAGCATTAAACGCTCCAATCAAACATAACTTAACACCACAATACAAATATAGCAAGTTCCCGTTAACTAACCTACCTCTTCTGCTTTAACCCCCGGGTGTCAGCCAGGGCTCTGACAAAATGATGACTGTCACATCCTTCACTTGCTCCTGCCGGTGCTTCACATTAAGAACTAACGGAAGTGCTAAGCGGAACTCCGCACTTCTCTTAACTTCATCTCTTCCTTCCCTACGCTTGCGCTCAAAATTGTTTTATTGATTGTAAAGTTTATCAGCCTGGTTATTGCACTCGAAAACAAATTACTTTGGGCATTATAAGCAGATTTATAGAGGAGACTATATTGGTGAAATAATACATTTTTGGACTCATATCTATAAGCTATGGTTTACGCAACATATTTGCTATCGATGTGCTGTCTCCCGCTCAGCCCTCATAACAACCACCACCGAAGGCTGGCCGGCTGAGAGCCACGAAACCGGCCTACTCTATGTTGATCACCTAGTACATATGTATATAAAATAAATATTGATACAATAAGTTACTTTAATGTTTCCGTCTGTCTCTGAAAATAAAATTCAACGCTGAACTGAACTGACTTTAAATGCTATGGTCCACTTGAGGCTAAAAAGTTGATGCCCTTCAGGAGTAATGTTCCTGTCTGGAAGTTACTCCGGCGTTCGGCAACTAAGTCATGTTGTCCCTTGCTTGTCCAACAAAAATGACGAATGGTCTTAGACGTCCAGGCCCTAACATGGAGGTAGGTCTCTGTGATTTATGACATGAAGTGCCTTGTCTTGACTTTAAACAATGGCGAGATAAGGGAACATCGCCAAATGAAATATGCGCTTAAAAAAATGAACAGAGAATGCTTATGTTCTTGCTACGCACACAAACTTCTTACAAAGAGAAGGCCAATAACAAACACATGCTCTTCAGAGCTAGCCTGCACCTAAAATACATTTTTTAAAGGATAGGGATAAATTGCTTTTAATGTCGTTAATTTTCAGAGTGAAATTGCAAGGCAAATAATTATATATTATTATTATTATTATTATTATTATTATTATTATTATTATTATTATTATTATTATTATTATTATTATTATTATTATTATTATTATTATTATTATTATTATTATTATTATTATTATTATTATTATTATTATTATTATTATTATTATTATTATTATTATTATTATTATTATTATTATTATTATTATTATTATTATTATTATTATTATTATTATTATTATTATTATTATTATTATTATTATTATTATTATTATTATTATTATTATTATTATTATTAATTATTAATTATTATACCCCCAGATGTGTGTTAAATTACATTTCCAAGTTTTTTCTCAGTAAAGTTGGGTGGCCTGATCAGCAGGATGGGTTATTGAGAAGCCAAACTGTCAACACGTCTGTTATTCCCTAGCTGATCTGAGCTTCATTTTCCTTGAATATGTAATGCGAACAAGCAATTTTCTTGGTATATCAGTCTAAATGTTCAAAATTTGTAAATTTAGCTACTAATTTCTGCTGAAGTCAACACTGTGATTATATGCGAGGCATAATCGACCGCTTACGAGGAAATGTTTTTCGACAATTTTTATTTTATCAAAAATAGCTCTAACGATTTTGATTCAAGTGTCATATGTTTAAGATATATTTATGTGAAATGAAATGTATATCATGTATTTTCTGGGACTGTCCTCAGAAGTGCCCTTAACTATTAATGTAGTTTGCATATTTGGCAAACCGTAAGAGACAGACAAAATCTCACTGCACATAAAAACGATTATGTTAAATATAACTTTTCGTGGAGTAAACCATTTCCGAAATATTCCTTGTTATTGGTTTGAATTTTCCAACTATTATGCTTTTTATAGGCTATTCGTTTTTTATGTCCTGGTGATGCAAAGAGAATGGAAAGCCGTCTCATAGCAACCAACTCTTAAGACAATTGACAATCGCTTAAGCCTACTGTATTCTCCTATTACACCTATAAGCAGACAGAATTTCTCCGCTGCTACCTGTCTCCGTTAGATAAGAGTAAATACAAGCACTTCATACATGTAAATCGTTCCTCTTTGCCGATCGAGTAGTGGGTAATTTCAAGATTTCTCCACATAATTAACTTGCTCACTTCGTGGCCGCGTTCGGCAAGTGTCTCGGTGTTGCAACATTGCCAAATTCACATTCCCAGTCGCTTGTTTTTCATTTATGATAGGAAATGCACCAAAGATTTCAGTGATTTTTCTCGGCCTCAGGAGTTTCCTTAGTGGTTCAAAAGTGCAATTCTATATTTCCTCCACTTTGTGGTGTGATGGTGCTGCAGATGAGACTTTGTGCCAGTCTAGTGTACACCGATAGAAACCCTAAGCTTGTCCAAACAAGCTTATATGCTATCACGGTGATATCCAATCTCTTTTCTTGCATAACCTCAAAGACAATTTTTCGTTCCAGCTTGCATCCGTAGGGCTAGCCCTAAAATTTTCCTTAATTCAAATTATAAAATGTATAACTAATTAAATAATACAAAAAAGAGCATTATGCTATAGATGTATAAAATAAATACAGGAACTACGTTATAGATAGCACACACATAGATACACACACAGATACACACACATACAGAATCGCATTAATTTTTATGCGTTTCTGACCTGTTAATGGCTGACGCCCACATGTGTAGTGTGCCTGCCTCGCATCCAAGAGGTCGCGAGGGTGAGTTATCCGCATAAGGTTTTTTCTTCTTCCGAACTTTGCCCTTATCCTGAGAAGACAACTGTCGGGTAATTTAAAGCTCTATGGACCTCGGGCTCATTTGAAAGACTCACACCACAAATATTACACAAACTCTACACCACATTAGTCCGGCCACAACTCACATACGCAGCCGTAGCCACAATGCCCCTAATAACAACGACAATGATGAACAAAATAAAAGCATACGAAAGGAAGTGCCTACGGACTGCTCACAAACTTTCACGATCATTCAAATCCAACACTGTACACCAATACACAAACACAATACCCATTGACACACACATAGCAAAACAATTCATAAAATACATACACAACGCACACACAAGAAGCTACAGAAGAGCACTCATAAACACGGCACAAAAGATGAAAATCATACAAGAAACACCAACAGACAAAAACCCTCCCCTTATCACACTCATACACGTATACGATAAATATCAAGAACAAGAAGAACAGAAAATACGAGAGCATCTACAACACTTTCAAAACATTTAGACACACACACACACACACACACACACTAAAACCTCTAACATACAAAAACGCAGTAAACATACAAAAATACCAATGAGCCAAGCAGCAACATTGGAATAAATACAAAAACCGAGCAACAAAACCTAAGATCTTCTTTGGGCAGAAACACATGAATGGAGCCATGGATGTGGAACACGGGAACTGACACACAAATACACAAATCACAACACACTACACTACACAATGTCAACAAAAACACAAAATAACACAAATACGCACCTAAGTCGAGGGAAATCCCAACACGAAAACGAAACAAATACCACACTAGGCTGAAGAGGGTTTCCCTAAACATTTTTTCATTTCATTTTTTTTTGGGGCTCATTTGAGCATCATTCCACCCTTTCATTCATTCACCGTTCGATATGACACTACGTTGGAGGATAGACAGCTGAACTTGTTTACTGGATCATTTTTCTTTCACACTATTTTCACGGATGTCTCTTGGTGTACACGCGTTATCGCAATTTTCACGAAAATATACTGAGTACTAAAAGATTTTAAATAAGATATTAACGTACATTCGCAGGCACTGTTCCTATTTTCGATGTTTGAAACACATACAAAAGATAACTGAGCGCAGCTGGGTAGACCGTTGGAGTAGGCAAAATTGATTCTTGGACAGAGAGAAATTCAAATCTCTCTGGCTGAAATATTTTTGTTGTTATTTATGATCATTCAGAAACCACTATGTTGACTGTATGCGTATTTTAAATTTTACATGCCCCTTAAGAAATCTTCGTGTATCCCTGGGGGAATGTGTATTACAGATCGAATATATTGTACTATCACGTAATTGCTTTTAAGGATACATTGACATGGATTGTTGCTTTCGACACAAACATGGAAAATATAAGTATGAAACATTAAAAATATATTACCAAAAAGTTACTTCTTCATTACGGCGGAAGGTAGGTTAACAAGAAAACAACAAAAACGTTGGCTGTAATGTAAAACCTTGAATCCGCACTAAGGCGAGGCAGGCGTCAAGCTGTCAGTATAGTTTCGAGAGTATTAGGCAGTTGGAAGGGAGGGGGGGGGGGGGGGGAGACCATGAAATTAGCGCTGTGCACGATAGGGGCCGCCACTGCATTACGCTGCTGGTCAAGGCTGAGTGGTCATCCATCATATGGTCAGGTTGTTCTTCGCGCGGACCCTGAGCACGTGCCTACTGGTATAATACTGGATTCATCCGTGAATACGGCATGACAATCTAGTGAACATGCATCCAGTCACACTCTGGAATAGTAAACTAAATAATGACAAGGAGGTCCTTCTATTTTCGATGTGTTTTCATTCAAAATATCCGGAGGAAAGAGTGTCATCAATAATGACGCTTAGGGTCGCTATTATAAAGGAGGTTATGTTTTGCTATAATTTAAGTTTTCTTTCGTTTTATAAACGCTGATCTTCAGTTGACTTTAACTTTAAGTTCACTGGGACCCATCTACCGTATAATAATAGTTTAATGATATATGTAATATGGCGGTTCCAGTCGTAATGTGGATACCGGGAAGATATTTAAGGAATTGCTATTGTGATGAAGTTGAAACATCCCAGGGACTCAAAGTTTCATAAATAGATGTGATCATTTGTGGATGTAGAATGACCGTGACTTTTTAAACAGATTCAGACTTACGAAACAGAATGTTGAATTGCTAAAATGACGATACACTTTTGAAAATCGAGCGTAAACATAAAAACTAAAACCCTATAATGCGATTAATCCACAGACCACGTAAACATAGCCCTACAAACTTACATAAGCATTAAAAATGTTTGCCTGTCGCCTAGCCTCCTTCCGCATACCGAAGAGAATATGTTCTGTTTCGGGATGATTGATCTGAAGTAAAACAAAAACGAGTATTGATGAACACATTTTAGAAAATATATACACTGTACTTCAAAAGGTTACTGAAAAACCTGAGGAATTTAGAAGACAATATTTTAACAGTTACAGATTCTAGTATAAGCCTCAAATGAAATGTTCCTTGATACAAGTAATTTTTTTACAATTATCTTTCTACCACTTATTTTTCATTTTATGTATTATTTATATGTTAATTATCCTATAAAGTTATAAGAAAATACAGAACATAGAAACATTTAATATTACATTCTAAAACAATCGGCAGCTCACTTCAAATAGATCACTATTAGTCACCATTAATTGTATCAGTTAACTGGCATTATTTAACCACACAATCGCCAGCGAATACCCTGAGGAAAATATCTCACAAATCACCATTGGGGCAACAGAGAGCAGATTAGTCAAGATGGAGACTTAATGCGAAAAGGTGACGCACGTGAGGTAGACGTCATTAGCTTTTTCAGTCCTTTGTGATTAAATATTAGTGTAGATGCGTTTAAAACATAAGTACTTCATACACGCTCCGAGAGAGAGAGAGAGTGATGTTGTTTACTTCGTTCATACAACATGTAGCCTGTGACGTAGATACTATTTTGTCAAATTTTGTATTGTAAATAATGTATATTCGGTAAATATTTGGCGATACAACACACCAGAGTATGTTAAGTAATACACTAGGTATCACCAACTAGATGCGCAGCAGACTTCCGCGCTAATGACGTCAGCTGGTGTAAAAGTCACTAGCCGCCTGCTCTGATTGAAATACCAGAACTAGTGATAATATAGCTCGTTTTAGAACACTGGAATATTTAAATGTGAGTAGGCTACCTTAGTAGCAGTATATCTTCTGGAATTAAAATGTAATCTAGTCATAATTGAGATTGTTTTTCTCAAATCAGGGGTCTAGATAGATTTCGTGACCATCCTTAAGCAACTACTACGAATCACAGAATAAAACCCTAGCTTCTTGTACGCAACTGTCCCGAGGTATTACGTCTGAGAATTATGTACGGGATATTAGCGTTATATTAATGGACGATGATCAGTGAAATTGAAAGAGACGACAAAGAGGCAAAAAAGTAAGGGAAGTAGAAAAGAATTCAGGTAACAGACCAGCAGGAATATTAGGATAGTGAGTCTTTTCGTGTGTTAACCATCCTATTCAATTATTAGATCGCATACAAGAAACAAGCGGTAACACAGGCACAACTTCCTAAAATGTGCAACTTTCAGACACGTTAGCACGTTATGTAGCATATAGATTAAGAACATCAAAACTAGATAAACTTGTTTCGTTTGTATGGGACTATGGATAAGCTACTTTTGTAGATAAATCGTGGCTTTCGTCGTTTTCAAGTCTTGTATTATTTAATGTTTTAAACAATTGCTCCTTTACCTTCAATCATTTGAATCCAATGGTTAGAGCTGAGCAAGCGATTTATCTGATATGGAAAATGCGCATCTGTAACTTCAGGCAGCTATTATTGTGATAACGATTACTACGACTACACATACAGCGCATGACGTCACGGAGAGCGTGTGCTACAGAGAAACCTGTGCGTGATACCTATTACCTGTATGTTCCGTTAACAAAAACAAACGTAAGTGTTAAACTAAAAGTTAAAAAGTGTTTTCCAAAATGTTCGCCTACATTTCCGCTTAATTAAGCTGAAATTAATTTATTCCAGAGAGATTCTCATACAGACCTAAACAACATGAATAATGGGAGGTTAAGAAAAGTGCCAGAAGATGTAGATAATATGGCATGAGTTAGTTAAGGAACTGTACTGTCTATTTCCGGAAACATCGTCATGCAGCAGCAGCAGGCTCAAAAGAATAGTGTCTGGACAGAATTTACAGACACGAATATGGGAGTACGGAGCAGGGACATCAAGAGTTCCTTTCATAAGAGAGCTGTAAATTTCTTTTATGCGGGAGACAGGACAAGGCGCGACGGGGTTTCTCCTATAGTCTGCTGCCAAGTTTATGTTGATCGTAAGCAGGCTCATCCTAACAGCGCCCGTTTCAATAAAACATTTTAATATGTACATTTGACGTATTACCTGAATAGATTTTTAAAACGGCGTCTCCCAATGCTGTTATATAAATGCTACGTTTTCTGTTATCTACCAGAAATTATATTATTATAATTATATTATTTATAATATATAAGTAAATAGCCTATACACAAGTTATAAATCTACTGATTACAACAAGGCGTGAAATCACTTAGAATATTTCATGGTTAGAGATGTTAAATTATCATATATGAATTATCACCTGGACATTCTTTTGTTCTGTACAAATTATCACGCTACAATAGATTAACAATCAAACTAGTAATCCATTTCAATTTCACAATGACGTTTTCTTACACTTCTTCAGTTAACAATCAATGTATTTTCTTCAGAAGAAACGTTATTTGTTAATGTTAAAAATGAAGTGAGATTTATTTGAGAATACAAACTGATTTTCTGTTATTAGAATAAGAGAAAATCGAAATGCGGTAACTGTGATTTCATTTTCTTCAGTTGGCAGTGCTGAGTAAGTCGAACTATAGGTGCTAATCGAAATGAATATATTTTAGGTTATTTTTTTATGTAATTTAACATTTTCTGTTCAAATCTCAGCGACATGGTATTTAAATTCATATTTTATTTATGAAATAGTCCAGATAAACATCACTCGACGGTCTGACCTTCCTAGATAAATTGTCTTGCTCCGCTTGAGAATTTATCGGTTAGATAGACGTGTATGATGTTACCTGTGATAAACGCGTGGGTCTTTAGAACAACGGACACGAAAGTGGTTCCTAAGAAGGAAGTTCGGTAACATCCTATGGATGCTGGACGCGGTCCAGCTGCCTCCATCTTCAGGATAAATAATTGTACCGGAGTGAGACAGTTAGATCCTTCGAACCATTTATCAGATCGGAAACCACTGAAATTTGTTACAGACTTCAATATTACAGGGGGGCCATACTGTGTGATCTGTGGTAGTGCTACCTGCAGTAGACTACACATATAATCCTTCTTTCTTATTTTCGAATGTCTAGAGCTGTTTGACCCCGGATATTGATGTACTAACTAAATCCTCATTTACTTTATTTCTATACTTATTCTCTCTAGTGTATACCAAGATAATATCTATGGTTAAAAGATCATTTCTCTTAATTTTTAAAGGCCACGCCGTAGCCGAGTGGTTACACCATTCGCTTCTCACCAAAGCGGCTCGGGTTCGATCCCAGGCAACCGTATGTGGGATTTGTGGTGGACGAAATGGCGCTGGGGTGGTTTCCCCCGCCATCTCACTGCACCGGTGCTCCATCTTCATTCCATGTATCATCAGTGTCACCGCCTGCGGTGCCGTATGTAGTAAAAGCAGGCGTTAAACACTACACAAAAAATCTCAATTTTTACTTCAACTGCTTGCCATACTCGTCAACTATTGTAAATGTTGGAAATAAGAGAGAAATTCTTACATAAGCCGCATCTCATATATAAAAGCATATGAGTTTGGCAATTGTTTTAGCCAATTTTATAAATAGACGCCTTAAATTACATATCATATACTAATTATCATCTGTCTTTCTTTTGCTTTGCACAAATGATTACTAGGTCGTTCACTTGTTTAGTTAGTATCGCCAATTGTATCTCATAAATCGCTGAAAAACTATTTATTACACATTACAATATATTAGCAATCAAAATAACACTTATTTCAATTATTTGTTAATGTTTATAATCTCACTATATTTTAACTAATTTACTGTTATAACAGGAGAAGATTGAAATAACTTGTAATCCTTGGGTTTCATTTTTCCTCAGTTGGTTTGAGTGGGTGAGTGAGTGAGTGAGTGAGTGAGTGAGTGAGTGAGTGAGTGAGTGAGTGAGTGAATGAGTGAGTGGACTTTAAGGGCCCGTCGTCTGGTAGGACATTTGGGTCCTTCCTCAGTTGGCAGTGCTGAGCAAGTCGAACTACATTAATCGAAGCGAATATATTTTTGGTTATTTTTTACAGAATTTTCATTTTCTGGTCAAATCTTTGCAATATGGTATTTAAAAGAAAATTTTCCGATTCGTATAATAGGTTGCTGTTAAACAATTTAAAATACTTCTTACTGCACGTTCAATCAGAATTATTAGAAATTATGGTTGTCGATCATTGCTTGCAGGACTTCCTTGATAGGTTCATCGATCCGCTTTTTTTCCGAAAAAAAAAATATATGAAGGAATACTGTAACTCCTTGGCATAACTCCTTCGAGCCAAGGCCTACCGCCCGACTGCTGTGTTCTTCACCTCTGTCCTCCACAGGCGACATGACTGGGATGCAGTACTGGAGGTGGGATATGGTCAGGTCTTGAAGACTCATAATTAGATTAATAGAATAAATAGCAAAATGTTAGCCATCTGTTGCTGCTAGATTGTGTACCTATGTTCTAGAGTTGTGGTTTACTATATGTTCACTATTGCACAGTGAAAAGCAAGTGTGTTTCTTGTACAACCATCTTCACTATATAGCTCAGAAGATCCAACCACCCGACATATTATACTGTGAACAACTAGTTGGGTTTATAAACTAAGCTACTTAGTGCTACCAATTCTTGCTGAACGTATATTAACTATGGCATTTAACTCGAAGTGGACAGAGTAGCCTGAAGTAAGAGATTGCTTCTTCAACGCTGCCATCATGTAAGTAAGTTGCCTTTTTGTAGAATAACGTTTGAAGTGCGGCTAGCAACAGCAAGTCTGACTCCACACAAATTTGTCTTGGAGATCAGGATCACGCTGACTGGCTGTCTGGCTGGCTCCAGAGATTTAAACACACGCCCTTCTTGTTACACAGGCATGACAGTCCCTCTTCTCCCCACTACAAGAAAAAATGAAGCACCTTGTCATTCCGGTGTGCAAGAAAACTGCGTCGCTTTGTCGCCCGCGTAAATCCTTGACCTACCCCATTACACACCTGCTGCCAGATTTCTATTAGCATGCTAAAGATGTTCTAGTGGTCTTTACAAACCAAAGAGCAACCTAACACCAACAACAAACTGCAATCTTTTATCTTATAGCACAGAAGGTGTAAATGGCATGAGTGCGCAGACTTGAACGGCGACTTCTTGGCGTTAAGCTGAAACATAACTTCCTCCAGTGCATGATTATATAAAAACATTGTTCGAATGTTGGATTGTCAATATGTAACCTCTCCTTCATCGTTTACTTCTACAATTAGCATAGAAAATTAAAGCTTTAAAATATGAGTTATTTGTGTATTTTCTATTTCTTGCTAAAATAAATCGTTTAGCCACTAATTGATGTTAAATAATTCGATTCCAGCATGCATTTTGGAATACATTTGTGGACATTTATAGCAAACGCGCTAAGCGGAAGGTCAGGAATGTTGATACCACATCGGAAAGCATCTCCTCTTATTACCTGTTGTTGCAGCTGATCAGAAATACACAGACACGTGGTGAAAACAGTGGTCTAGGCTGGCCTAGGTTGCGCTTTCACTCGTCGTAGGTGTGAGCGCATGCTAGACAGCAGTAACCGTATTAGTAAACAAAACATTCTCTTCTTCAGTCCTACTTTGTCATCAGACTGTGCACATAATGTATTCAATAATGTTCAATTATCTCCTTTAACTTTCACGACATATAAATTTATTAGACTTTTGTATTAGTCATATTTAAATATACTATCATGCGAAATCTACGTGAATATTATACACCTGTATGATAAAAAGGAGGTAAAGGTGCATGATATTTTCTACCTACTGTCGTTAACTTGTATACAACGTCTACTATTATTCTTACGAAATAATAGTAAGAAAATCGCTAAAAATCAATATGTGCCAGTCTTAGCTTTTTAACCCTACATTTATAAACGTGTATGAGATGTTCCTAAATTCCATAACCTAGTCAGTGATGTCAACCCAAGCGAAATTTCGTGATCTTAGCAATACCCACGGGTATGAGCGCTCCGAGAAAGACATATAGATAGTGGGGGCGTTAAGCAAAACACTGCAAAACACGGGCGTGCGAAATTTGAAGGGAAAATGAAGTCAACTGCTTTTACTTTCTCTACTGGTAAGTAGGGAAGTATTGTATTCCACTCAAAAATTCAATGTCGAGGTTTCACTGGAAATATCTTTCGAGGACCCCTAAATAAAAAAAAAGCATTTTTAGAAAAAGGTCCGTGTGTGTGTGTGTGTGTGTGTGTGTGTGTGTGTGTGTGTGTGTGTGTGTGTGTGTGTGTGCGCGCGTGTCTGTGTGTGTGTGTCTGTGTGTCTGTATGTCTGTGGACAGCATAACTCAAAAACGAAAAGTCGGTTAAAAACCAAAGTTGGTATTTAAGTTTAATGTCTTTCAAGGATACGACACGAAGATTTTGAAGAGAATAGCCGCACCCTAAACTACCCTTTACATGGAAAATTTTTCGAAAGTTTTGATTTTCTTGAAAATAGCTCTAACGATTTTGATTAAAACGCTATATGTTTGAGATATTTTTATGACAAATGAAATGTATATCTTGAATTTTCTGGCTATAGCCCCTGTAGTCATATTTACTCTGGACGACTTTTGCATAACTGGTAAACCGTTAAGAGATAGGCCAAATCATACTATACAAAAAAATGTAGATCTTGCTAAAATACACAATTTATGTCTGAATAAATTTTCTTGTAGGTTGAACCATTTCGGAAATATTCCTTGTTATGTGTGTGAGTTTTGGAAAACTTAAAGCTTTCGTGAAATGGATCATCGTTGTTCATTTTTACTTTCTCTACTGGTAAGTAGGGGAAGTATTGTATTCCACCCAAAAATTCGATGTCGAGATTTCACCGGAAATATATCTTTTGAGACCTCCTGAATCCAAAAAAAGCATTTTTAGAAAAAGGTCCGTGTGTGTGTCTGTGTGTCAGTCTGTGGACAGCATAACTCAAAAATGAAAAGTTGGTTAAAAATGAAATGTCATTCAAGGATGCGACACGAAGATTTTGAAGAAAATAGCCCCACTCTAAAGTACCCTTTACATGAAAAATATTTCGAAAATTTTGTTTTTCTTGAAAATGGCTTTTGATTAAAATGCCATATGTATGAGATATTTTTATGACAAATGAAATGTATGTCTTTAATTTTCTGGCTATGGCCCCTGTAGTCCTATTTACTCTTGACGACTTTTGCGTAACTGGTAAACCGTTAGAGATAGACCAAATCATACTGTACAAAAAATGTAGATCTAGCTAAAATACACAATTTATGTCTCAATAAATTTTCTTGTAGAGTGAACCATTTCGGAGATATTCCTTGTTATGTGTGTGAGTTTCGGAAAGCTTAGAACTTATAGCGAAATGCAACAACGTTGTTCATTTTCTATATGTTAATCGTGCAAAGAGAACGGAATCTCAAAACTTTAAAAGATTTGACTATCGCACAAAGCCTACTGTATTCTAATATTCCTCTTGCACCTACAAGGAAATAACCAATAAGATAATTTGTACAAATGTTTATTTTAACTAACACGAAGAAGATATAGGTGTAAGAGTTTGTAAGAATGGTTACTTCAAAAGTAGAGAAAGTCACATGAGTGCAACGCATCAGATTTTTATTATTGTGTTTCTTAGACATTTTTTTATTATAAACTTTTAATATGGATTATAATAATAATGTAATTGTTAAAAAACAGATTAATATTTCAAAAATAAGACATTAAAACCACAAGAGGTAAGGAGTATTCATGTAACTTTTAACCTTTCAATTCAAAGAAAAAGAAAATGTTCCTATAACATAAAATAAAAATAACTGCGTATTAAAACCTCTACTTGAGGCCACACCTTGAACCTAATTACGCATTTGTTATGCGCATTTTGTGTTTTTCCAACAACATCTCAATATTTTGAGAAATGTTAATTACAGAAGCAAGTTACAAGGCACAGTAAGGTTATAATTAGACAACTTTACTCTTAGACGGCAGCTCAAGTTCATTAACCTTCCGTTAGGCGCGCGCCCTGGTAGAACACCGTTAGTCGCGCGGGGTCTAGTAGGCCCTGGCTAGCTGCTGTATGCTTGCATTTATTTCTTTTTAATTCTATTTTTCCTTCATTCCCATGTTTAGCTTCATTTAGGTTAAAGATAGTTTTTATTAAAATGAGCCTGCTAGATTGATCAAAGATAGTGTGCATGAGTACATTATAGATCTTAATCTCTTCTACAATATATGGAAAGATAATAAATTGCGAACTTATAATTGGAAATATACTGTCCATAACAACAATAATAATAAACAATAATAATAACAGTAACGATAATAACAAAAATATATTTGACAAGCATGTGAGGCTACGTACAAAATATATGCTATTATGACTTAGGTTACTTTCATCCTCTTCTTTATGATCAGTTTCTGAATATAAAGATCTCATTTTCAGTTTATCTTCAGAATTGGAATTATATGACTCATACATATTGCCATACACGTGTAAGGAATCATCATCACAAGGTAGATGATGCACTTCTTCCAAACCCTTGGTATTTTGTGGATCATATTCCTGTTGTGAGAAGTAGTAATATACTATTTGCAATAGTAAACCAATATTACACAATTAACGAGGGAAAAAATGGTAGTAATATGTGATATAGGTGTACAAAGTTTTTTTTTTTCAAACTTATGCGACACGTAGCTGTCAATTAGTCATTCTTGGAGCTAAAGAAATACACAGATTAGGTTGTCAAACTAGCAAACAGTCAAGTAAGATGTAATATTAGATGTCCTAATCAGGCTGTTACATAGCTGCGTTCGTTCGAGAACTAGAACGCTTAAATAAACGCAGGAGTCTCCCAGGCCCTTAGTGACCAAAGGAGATTTAAAGAAAAAGATTGTTCGGAGATATATGTACTTCCAAACGTGCACGTCATATCTGCAGAAAGTTTGCAAAATTCTGGATATGTTTGTGGATCAAGGACTTGATAAAAACTATAATATTATTATCATCTTTTTAGATCTAAATAGGAGCATAAATTAGTAAGTTTTAGTTGAAGTTCAGCTGGAACATTCTCAGAACCAACAGAATAGGGCAAACTTCCTTAAAAGTGAATACTATATGTCAGAACACTTGTTAATGTCTATGCAAATTGGAAGTTTCTGCGCTGGTGTGCACGCTGCAGAGCAAGTAGTGCTGCTGTTACGGGCAACGTGGGCCGTCTAAGCTCCAAAGCGCGCGCTTGCGCTCAAGGACACCTTTAACATCACTGACCTGGGTAATAATACTCATGTTTAATCAAGTGTCTTATTTTTGCATTTTACACTTACTAAGTGAGAAAATTCTGCAAACAACCAAATAAATCGGCAGGCCCTCATGTTTCCCTACTCCTCTGTCAGAAGCATTGAAGATGAACTCATTCAAAGTACTGACGTCATGAGCAGACAATTGACTGGCGGGAAAGCCAGTGGAATAAATCTGAAGACCAATGTACTTGTAACGTGAGGATTGTATGCAACTTTGTAGTACCACACACAGCCAATCACGTGCTGTAAGTATATTCACTCAAAGCTGTAATCCAAAGGGATTACACACTTGTTACATAAATAAGTATTATTAGTGCCACATTTTAGCCGTGGATTTAGTGTTAAGTAATGCAACTCGTGATTTTGAGCTTTTCTATATAAATTCAAACTCACTGGTGTAATGGTTTACGACTGTGAAAAGTTGGTTGCTACTTGATTTTGTTTCTGGAGATTACTGTCTTCCCTCCCCCAGTGGACACAAAGTAAATATATGAAAGCAAGAATTGTTATTAAGCGTACAGAAGTTAAATGGGGCTTGTGATGTATTTATTACGGTTCACAACTGGAGGTAATCACGGGAGGGTGGAATAATAATCATAATAATTCCAGGAGCCAGCAGCCGGCTCGCAAGGCTGAATGAGTTATGTGAAACTGCGCCCCGCCCCGCCCCGCCCCTTTCTGTTCCATTAACAGGCTACCGTGAAATACATATGCATGTGTAGCTACTGTGTGCCCGGACCAAACCTTTGAATTGGACAGTTTAAATGTAATCATTTAATTTCGTTGGCCTAATTCCTTGTTCCTCCGCTACTTAGCTGCAACACTTAATGCAAGACCGTTTCTCTTTATTGCTTCTGAACGAGAATTACCTACTCCAAGATGCAGTTCAAGCGAACTGTATAACATTATAGTTGCATGAGTCAGTTTTTAAATATACTTCTCCACGTGCTAGGCAGACGAAATTGGTCTGATTACATCTTACCTAACAATTCCCTCTCAAGTTATTTATATTAATAAGATGTTTTCCAGCATATCCAGAGCGTTATTTTTGGACATCGAAATAATCCCGATACGTCCTATATACAACATATTTTTAACATGCATTTTTGTTAGGTATTACATTCATAACTCAGTAGAACAAACCGCGATATTGGGTGCTAAAAACGAAAATTTAACACATTCCTCAATTACAGACGTCGTTTTATAGCGAATTTCACATTATATTTGCCTTTGTTATTATTATCATCATTATTATGTTATGTATTATATTATTTTTACGGGGTGCACTCAGCCTCGTTAGGTTCCTGAGGGACCAATTGAGTAACTATTCTGTTAGAAAGGTAGCGTCCCTAAAACGTCAAGTAGTCGCCTAACGGTCGGGGGAGTCGGCGTGCTGAACCCCGCCACCCCCAACCTGCACTCCTCCGTGACCTTAGCTGCGGCTGGAGGACGCAGCGACCGGGCGATGAGGGTAACCTCTGCATTGAGGGGACGCCCTAGGGGATTATTATTTTTATATTGTTCAACTACATAGTCTGATACCGTTGCACTGTAGACTTCCTAAGCTTTGTTCAGTTATATCTATTGCAATTTTATTTTTGAGGGAAATTAAAGTACAAGCTAATGTTAATACTATTTAATTTTATACTTTTCATGGTTTTGCCGTTATCAGCTTGTATTTGTTAGCGTTTTATTTCATATACATAATATACCAAATCTCTATGTTACTATTAGCTCATTACGTCGCATACGTTTGTATTGCTGAACGTCAGTTGTTTCTGAAATAATAGCAGTGGATCATTTTATATGTTTCACAACTTCCTTCGAGAATTCCAATACACCGATCTGTTACAATTATAGTGCCTATATTGAACACAGGGAGGAGGAAAAAATTCTCTGTCTCAATTTTATTGAGGAAAAAAACGCAAACATCATCCAGTTCACTGGTGAACTATTAAAAGAAACTAGGTCCCAACGCAACAGCCCTTAGGAGCCGAGGCTTACCGCCCAAAAGCTGTGTCCCCCATTTCAGCCCACTACAGGCGTTGTGAGTGGGGTGCATTACTTTAGGGTGGGACGTGGTCAGCGTCCCGAACCCTCCCAGCTAGTTATGCTGCTTCGCGACCTGGCATTCGCTAGTTCTTCATCATGTATCTCCTCAATTTGCCCCTCTGGAACCTAACGAGGCTGAGTGCACCCCATTTCAGACCTCCAAGCAGGGGAAAAATTCCCCTGCCGGTACCGGGGATCGAACCCAGATTCTCCACGCCAGAGGCAGGCGTGCTACCACTGCGCCACGGAGGCGGTCAAACTATTGAATAAATTGATGAAAATTGTATTAACAGCACATAAAACAAAAACAACAATGGCAAAGCTACTCGTATTGTAGCTTGATGGCTAATGTTAATGCATCGTTGTATTGTAGGATTCAGACCACTGCAATTACTACTCTTTTGTATCCAATAATGGGCATTTTAAAATTCAAAGAATCTTACAAGGTTAGTTATGGCACACGAAATTAAGCGTAAATATTGCAATAGACATATGCGAATAAATTGGATGGTTAGGTTTTATTGGAGATATAATTTTGAAATCATCTGCCTCAAAAAAGGTATTGTTCGTGTGAGTGTGTGTGTGTGTGTGTGTGTGTGTGTGTGTGTGTGTGTGTGTGTGTGTGTGTGTGTGTGTGTGTGTGTGTGTGTGTGTGTGTGTGTGTGTGTGTGTGTGTGAACAAATAACATCAAAACAATAGTTTTGTTTGACTAATGTTTGACTTCCTAGAAAATCGCTCTAACAGTTTTGATTAAAATAGTGCATATTAAAGCTACCTATTAAAGCCATGTAATCTGTGAATTACTCTTCATTCGGAAGCAATTTTATACATGCACCTAATATTATATAACTATGAACGTTAACAGATAGACGAAAACGTATTGTGCAAGACATGGAGATCTCTTTAAACGCGCCACTTATTTCAAATAATTAGCGTGTTCCAAGATATCCTTTATTAATAGTTCCAAATCTTCAAGATGTTCGTCATTCTACTAGCCGGTCGACATTCACTTATTTCTCGCAGCATATAGCATCTAGTTCTCAAACTCATTAATCGCTATTCCCTTTGTATCCATAATGAAATGTGAAATGTCTCGATTAAAATGAACTACACAAACAAATAAATGGTTCACTTCACAAAAAAAGTCGTTTGATATAAATTGTGTGTTTCAACAAAGAAATCTGCTTTCTTTCTTTTTTTTTTTTTTCAATAAAATTTGGCTTATCTATTATGGTTTACCATTTAAGCAAAAGTCATTAAAACTAAACAGGACTACATTGGCTTATTGGCTATGACCAAAAAAAAAAAAAAAAAAAAAAAAAAATCAAAATATACATTTCATTTGCCATAAAAATATCTTAAACATATGGCATTTTAATAAAAATAGTTAGGGCCATTTTGGAGAAAATCAAAACTTTCGAAAAATTTTCAATGTAAAGGGTTTTTTAGGAGGGAGGGGGGGGGGACATTTTCTTCAAAATCTTCGTGTTGCATCCTTGAAAAATATTAAACCAAAATAACGACTTAGATTTTTTAACATACTTTTCGTTTTTGGGTTACGCTGTCCACACACAAGCATACAGACACATACGAACCTTTTCCTAAATTTTTTTTTTTTCGACGATGCCTCAAAAGATATATTTGTGGTGAAATCTCGACATGAAATTTTTGGGTGGAATACAACACTTCCCCTACTTACTATGCGTGGTAGAGAAAGTAAAAGTAAGCAAGTAAAACATCAGATTTTTTCTTTAAACCATTGCTAGATTTAATGCAACGCTGTCTAACCTAAAAGAAGTAAGCAAGTTGTATTTTGAAAGAATCAAGCACAAACTGGAACACAAGGATGTATTTAAAATGCCAAACTTTTTGTCTAAACTCATGAAATGTAAACGACGTACGCCAGTGGTGTCTAACAGGTAAATTGTGAATTAACATACACACATGCATAGTGCATCAAATATGACAAACGCTTACAAAACAGAACTCAAAATCCAAATATAAAGAAACAACCAGTGCATATTTTGGAATACACATAGATAGGAGTTCAAGTACAAGAGTATTATCTATACCTAATAGGTACCTCAATACAGTCTCACTAAGTTAACCACGTTTAAAGAAAAATCTTGCTATTAGTTTCATCATCTTTGTCTCGGAACCACAGAGCTTCCGTTTGGAATGCAGTATTGTTCATTCGCGATTCTTTTTTTTTTTTTTTTTTTTTTTTCTCTCTCTCCGTATTTTGGTATTTTGTTTGTTTGGAAGCGTAGTAAGGAGTGCGTCATCCCTTATAATTGGCAGGCTTGGTCAGGCATCTGCCAATAAGGTTCTAGGACCGATATTTTGGAGAGGGGAGGGGTGATGACCTGGTCGGCAAGGCCGATAACCCCATTATCTGGCTACTCTTCCACTCCATTGCATTGTCGCTAGTGGCCATGTTTAGCATACAACTCTCATCTTCCGCACCACGCTTTAGGCTGGTTCTCTCTTACTTTATAATAATCACAGTAGAAATAAAAACATTATGAATAATAGTAATAGGTTTCCCTAATATCTATTTTCAAAAATATTTACAAATTATTTTATGTTTATTTATTTCAGCCAGTTTATAATCTTATTTATACGAGGGCTAGCCCAAAAGAACCTGATCTAACAAAGAAAGTACGCAAATTTTGGAAAAGATACATATTTATTTCTCTACAATATCGCATTTCAGCTTTTTCCAGCGACGCTCAGTAGTTTGCATACCCTATTTACAGCGAGAACTATCAAGCTCTGATTCTTTCTTTTTAACGACGCTGTCAATTACCAGGATACCAGCGTGACCTGTGTGCCGGAATTTCCTCCCACAAGAGCTCTTTTACATGTCAGTAAATCTACTGATATGGCGCTGTCGTTTTAAGCGCACAAACACCATCTGTCTGGGCCGGAATCAGGGTGCATGAGGAAGCAATTAGAACTTAAAACTCATTGATTTTGGCCATAGCGATAATGAATGTGTAAATTGGTGCATTGTCTGGATGAAACAAAGCTTTC
Organism: Tenodera sinensis; assembly: GCA_030765045.1. NCBI lineage: Eukaryota > Metazoa > Arthropoda > Insecta > Mantodea > Mantidae > Tenodera > Tenodera sinensis. The sequence continues at coordinate 90,149,292 of CM060969.1, read as the reverse complement.
TTTTTTCGGCCCGTTTTGCTTTATTTCATCACTCAAACATTACAAGTTCGCATAATGCTCGACAGTTCATAGTTATTTGTACATTTCTCTCTCTCACAAAATCACTCTCCTCTATCAACTCTTATCGTTTTAATTGTCGTTTCTACAAGGTTTCCTTAATGTACTTTTCGCATGTTGACATCGGTTTTTCTCTTTTCCTTCTTGCTGGACCTTATTTAATTTCCCACTTAATAATATTCCTTCACTCATTCTGATGCCCTGTAAATTTTGCACTACTTTTGATGTCTTCTCCAATGTCTCGGTCGTCGTTGAATTTGTTGCTTATGTAATTTTATGTAAATTTGCTATTCAAGTGTCAAAAATGGCCCACTCTTACTTCGGTGAACCATCTAATGCTGAAATAGATGAAATAGTTCAAATAGGGAAACCTCAGAACACATAATACAACAGGAAATATGTTTTTAATCAGTTTAAAAATTTTGTATTGAACGAAACTATAAATTAACAGTAGATACTCTGACTTCTGACATTGCCCACATATTAGAAGATTGAAACATCAATATGATAATCCAGTAGGCTGTGCCAATGGATGTTGATGTGTGTATATCTGCTACATGTTTCTTTTAAGAGGTTAGCACTTACAGTGCAGCATTCAAATAACATTTCAAATGCTCTATCATTATTTAATTCGTGAAATAGTTCTAATACATGCAACTCGTGATAGTCAAATTCTGCAGATAAATTGACAATCACTCGTGGATTACTTGTGCTTAAGTTAACCTTTTAACAAATCATTTTCGATGGCATTAGATGAGGGAAAGTGAAGTAAGTCCTCAATTTTACCTATTGCGTTGATGAACAGCGTTAATCAGTGATGCGATGGCAAAAAATTATTGTAATAAGAAAAGTTTACAGAATTAGTTAACGTGAGAGAAGATTATGCCATGTCAAAAATACGCCATGCTATTTAGGTGTGTTCATTATAAAAAAATGAGTGGTCTAGATCCCCAGCCTACCTTAATGGTAGATAACAACTCCACCAGTACCAAACAACTCGCTGTTTTCAACAAATTGGTATTCTGACTGTCTGACTGTCTGTCTGTCTGTCTGTCTGTCTATCTGTCACATGTGTGTATGTATGTTTTTCTGCATGTATGTAGTACCCATGAAAGTATATCTTCCAGACATGACTTTTTTTCTTGTCCACGGGAGTACATATACAGAATGGAAGAGAGTTGTAGTAGTTGTAGTGTTTAACGTCCGCTTTTACTACTACGGCACCGCAGGCGGTGACACTGATGATACATGGAATGAAGATGGAGCACCGGTGGAATGAGATGGCGGGGGAAACCGGAGCACCCGGAGAAAACCCGCCCTGACGCCAAATGGAAGAGAAGTCATTACATTTCTTCTAATATGTACTTCAAAGAAACATTACAAACAAAAACGTCTAATGGCAATTTCTTCTTTGATCAGCCAATTTCGAAAAAATAAATTTTTTTTATTTAACTTGGATGCATAATTTCACAAGAAGGTCCGAAGATAAAGTTTGTTATTTGTAAGATGCGTAGAGTAACTTATTTCTGACATAACTTCGGTAGTAATTATGCGACATCACACAGGGTTTCGAAATAATTAATCACTTAAAAGATGTGAAGGAATACTCCAAGCAACTTTTCCACACGTGCAGTAAGTCGACAACGTTGCGTTGAGGATGGTCAGGGAATTGAGCTGGTTTGTGAATGTAAACAGGTCTGGCACTTTCACTTTGACTTTAATGTTTTGGGAGCTAACGCTTGTGATTGGCCTACACTCGCCCAGTAAACACAGGACACGTTAGGGTATTTGTTTATGTACTGAGCTAGGAAAAGTGACACCCACACAATCTGCAGTGTTGTCAGCTTATTTTCGAGAAAACTAAAATATCACCACAGGAAATGGTCAGAGACAAAAAGTAAGATACAAAATGTATTCCAAATATCGAGATCTATCACTGGTTTAAATTAATGTAATGACTTCCCTTCCACCCGGTATTGAGCTTTCAATGTATGATCTGCTAGCCCTTATTCCGATTAGTTTCCTATAAGTCCCTGACATCAGTATTAACTAATGCCTCTTGCCAGGGTGTGAAGAAAAGCGAAACTGTTTCTCTCTGCCGCTGTGCGGATCTTACTTGTGATGTCATGGTGACCGATAACATCCGGTACCAAATTTGTCTGTTCATTTCACAACCCGGCAACGAGTCAACAACCTCTTTGCTCGCAATTTCCTTAATTAATTTCGCATGTCTAATTTAGCGGTGGGCTTTTTTGCAACGTCCGTTCTGAATGGTCCTTTTGCTCAAGCTGTTACCATCAATGACATGGGATTAGCAAGGCGCACAAATAAGGTCTAAACCCTGATCCATATAACTGCCCCGCATCCCATGACCACCACATGCAGCATCCGCCTCAGATTGACTACTTCATGGAATAGTTGTGCGATACAAACATGACTATTCCACGCATACGTGAGTTGGCTGAAATTAACCAATCATATGCATAACAATTTAAATTTCAACCAATGGCAACCTTCCTTCGCGAAAAAATTATTGCATTTCATTATCAGCTTTGAATTTCGTTATCATCTACTTGTGTTATGATCACGTTAGAGAATTTAGAGAATTTAGCTGCACTGTGTTGCATACGCAACAGCTGACGTAATTTGACGCAACAGAGCCGCTGTTCAAATGTCAAATATGGCTGACTCTCCCTTCGGTACGAGAATAGATGAAATAATTTGAAGAGGGAAACCTCAGAACACAGAATACAATAGGAAATATGTTTGGAATTAATTTCTTACATCAGGATAGTTAATTATTATATTGGTTACATCACATTAAAAAAAAAAAAAAAAAAAAAAAAAAAAAAAAAAAAAAACCATTTTTAACATTCCTTTAACAATATTTATGCTGCAGAAAATGAAAACTAAATACTAACATAACACTTAATCTAAACAAGTAAGTTAATAATGTTCATATGATTGTTATATAGTTTGTCTTCTTCCTCTTAGAGAAACTACATAGTGTTTCCTTCAACTATTGGGGTGTCGACTCTGTTAAAGATTAGTTCTAGTTGTTTTAGGTGTATTCAGCCTTATGGATCTTCTTGGAGTATTTGATGCAGCAATAGGTTGGATGTGTAATGGTCTTGATCTTCTGTATTTCGTGATCGCTTGTTTCGATATTTTATTAGTTAGAATTTGTAGGCTCTTCAATAAGTTTTTATTTAATAGTATTTCTTGCAAAGTATAGCCTTGTATTGCTAGTCGTTCGTTTTCTACTAATTCTGAAAATTTTACACACTCCAATATATTGTGTTCCGGCGTATCTATAGTTTCACAGGTCTCACACATGTTCGTAGGAGATTTATTTATTTTGTAAAAATAGGTGTTGTATGGGCCATGTCCCGTTAAGAAATGAATTAGTCCTTCTGTTGGATTCAGATGTTTCATTTTTAATCTTTTATTTATTTTAGGGAATATATTGTAGACTCTTCTCCCTTCTTTGATGTTATCCCATTCGTTTTCCCAATCTCTTAAAAGAGCTCTTTTTATGTCTACTTTGGTTTGACAATTTATTCCTATTATATCCTTTACTTTTTCAGATGTTTCTTTTCTCAACCAGTATATGGCTCCTTTTTTACGAATTTGTAAATCTATTGGCCATATTGCCGTAATTACTAATAACGCCATAGTTGGGGTAGTATTGATTGCACCTGTGAATCTTAGTAGTATTATTCTTTGTGTTCTTCTTAACAAACGTTTTATATTTTCATTTTTGGCACAGTGTGCCCATACACCTGCTGCGTAGCTCATGATGGCGGACATTATAGCGTTATTATATGCTCTAATGTGAAGAAGTGGTAGATGAAATCTATTTTGTCCGATGTTGCTGATTTGCATTATTATTTTTTCGGCTCTAGTACGTACAGTTTCCACATGATGTTTGAAATTATTTTTTTCATCTATATGGAAACCTAAATATTTTGTAACATGTGATCTCTGTATATTAATGCCATTTATTTTTATAATTGGGTTTCGTTTTAATTTTCCTTTGATTAGCATATACATAGATTTATTTGAAGCTATTGTTAGTTTGTTTAGCTTACACCATTCCTGTATTTTCGTGGCAACAAAGTTTCCTTTGCGCTCAAGTTCTGCTCTATTGTCAGCTTCAACAATGACCATTAAATCGTCCGCATATGCGATGACATCTTTTATTTCATCATCTTCTTCCAATTGGTTAATAAGAGGTTCTATTCCTATATCCCAAAAGATAGGACCAAGGATAGATTCTTGAGGGCAGTCTTTGGATAAATCTCTTGATATCCTATGGGTAATTCCGTCTATATACGCTGATCTGTTCGTACAGTAGTCCTTGAGTGTGCCATATAGACATTTTGGGATGTTGATATCTTTTAATCTCTTAAAAAGGCTTGGCCACCAGAGATTGTCAAAGGCGCCTTCCTTGTATGTCAAAAAATATAGCAGTGAGATATTTATGAGAAGAACTTTTATTTTCAAGTGCTTTGATTATGGCATCTTCCGTCGACTTTCCAGCTCTAAAACCATATTGTCTATTAGTTGCTCCAAAAATATTGCGATGTTCTTGCAATCGTTTATTAAGTAATTTTTCTTGCAACTTGCCTAAGACATTTAAGAGGCATATCGGTCGATAAGATTTTGGTTGGCATGGATCCTTATTGTTGCCTTTCCTTATTATGACTACTTTTGATTGTTTCCAACAGTAGGGTACTCGTTGTTGTATAAGGCATTCATTAAATAAGTCTCTTAATAATGGAGCAATTTTTGGCTATAGATGATGTACAACTTCTACTGGAATACCATCTGGTCCTGGGGATTTACGTTCTTTTAATTTATAAATGCAATCCCTTACTTCTTCTACAGTAAACGGGATCACTATTCCTGAGTTTGGTAACACATTTTCAAAATCCATGCGCATTTGACTTTGATGTTCAGTTTCATTCTCTTTAATATCAGGTGGCAGAAGAGCTCTAAGTAGAGTGTATGTAGTATCCGTCCAATTTTTAGTTAAAGATCCATTTTCTTTCCTTAAAGTTGATATAGTTTCAGGTGTTCTTATTTTATTAGTAACAAGTTTAAACGGGATTCCCCAGATGTTTAAGGATAGTTGTGTATCTACAAAGAGGTCCCAAGACTTTCTTCTACATTCTTCTAGTTTAGATTTAAAAAGTTGTTTAGATTCCTGATACATTATTAGATATCTTTCTCTTTCATGTTGTACTACGCCATGTTGATAAGATCTTCTATGTTTCCTCATTTTACTTCTAAGTTTTTGTAATTGTTCATTGCATAGAGGAAAATGAGCTCTATGCTTTGTTTTTTTAGGAATAGCGATTATCATTGCTTTAGTGATTGCTTTAGTAAGTGCCATGGCTTTTTTGTCAATGTTATCACCAAAGGTTGTTGGTGATGGAAGTTTAATTTCTTCATTGAGTTTCTTCTAGTTTACCTTACTTAAATCAAAATTAAGTTTAAAAGGTTGCCATGTTTCCTCTACCGTAGAGCCAAGATTTATATTCATATATATGAAGTTATGGTCACTAGAGGTTAATCCTTGTCCTACTTTCCATTCTTGAATGAATTTAGAGGCTTTACTATTGGTAATAGTAATGTCAATGTTCGCCTTTGCTCCCGCTCGGTTTTCAAAAGTTGGAGGATTATTTGCTTTATTTTGAACATGAAGGTGAAGTTCCGCAATTAATTCTTCCATTTTTTCACCTCTTGAATCTCTTTTTTCTTCCCACCAAGGTGATTTGGCATTGGCATCTGCAGTGATTATTAATGGACTTTTTACATGAAGATTATGAAGTAACAGCACATACTCCAACTTCTGACGTATCAACTTGTTAAAAAATTGGAGCATCAATATGATAATCCAGTAGGCTGTGCCAATGGACGCTGATGTATGTTTCATGCTAAATATGTGTTTTAAGAGGTTAGTAATTACAACATTTAAATAACATTTAATAGGCTATATCATCCTTTAATTCGTGAAATATCTTAATAAATGCAACTCGTGAGTCAAATTCTCTAGATAAATTGTGGCATTACTTGATAATTTTTGTTAATACATTTGAAGAAAATTTGAAATTTATATTTTTATAACCGCATAAATAGAATACATTATATAATAGAGTTAACGCACCTAGAATACATATAAATTTGTGTCAACAAGTAAGTAGCACAATCCTTCAGTTTAAGCAATCCTCTCAGAAAGACGAAAATAAGTGCAACAATAATGACAATGTTTTTATCACCTGACTTCACATTTTCTTTATCATACGTCCATTCAATCGGGTTAAAGAGGAAGGAAATGAAGCATGGAAGAATACATGGCATGATTATATAATAAACAGAGTTTAGCTCAAGATAGTATTAAAATGGGTTTACTGCTAGAGTGTGCTCATTGAACTGAAAAAAAAGAAAAAAAAAAAAAAAAAAACAAAGAAATTTGTTTCGATCCTTTCATTTAATCAATATGTTAGGGGTATAATAATATAATACCATAATATGTAACGATTTCGGTGTGTTAGTTATTTTTCTCTTCGTCTAGGTAATAGTTGTTCCACAAACCAATCACAAAGTTTACTACCCCATGTTTTCGCATTTATTTCGATGCGAAGTAATACCTCTCGAAAATCCATTTTACTTCACACCTTAATGTGCGACCCACTAGCCTAAATGTGAGGTCATTGGGCTTGCAGAAAGCGTTACCGCATTACAGCATTCGTTCCACCAAACCCACCCTGCTTCATGTTTTCTGTGACAGCTTATACTTAAAGGCACTAACCAACCTGAAAACATATTACTCTTTCCTTTTTTCCTTCTTTACCTGATTACCCTCCCCTTATGTAGAATTTACAAGCCAGTGCCTAGTTTCAGACGCCTGTCGGGGAGCACAGGAACCTATGAACCAGATAGAGTGAATACCTGAAAACGGGTAGTCAGCCAAGCACTCGGTAAGATAATAAGGAACAGGGTTATATGAAATGCAGCGAAATCGATGGTTGGAAAAGTGATAATGGAGCAATTGGTGGAACGAGTGACGGGGGAAACCGGAGAACCCAGAGAAAACCCGCCCTGATGCCCCCTCATCCACCACGAATACCACATGTGGGTCCCTGGGATCGAACCCGGGCCGCCTAGGTGTAAGGCGAACGCTCTAACTGCTCGGCATCGGCGCTGTCCCCCATGACTCTTTATAAGTAAAATTAAAAGCTCGCAAATGAAGCAAATATTGTTATAATATTGTTCACAACACTGTTCTGAGTTGCCAGTTCAAATATTCTATATCCCTAACAGCCTGTACTGGCGCATAAGGATTATTTTACAAAGGGAAATTGTGAGCTTTCTGCACATGTTTTAAATAAAGGTTTGACAAGTTTTACTTAGTTCACTCAAAATAAAGTTTCTTTATTCAAGTATTTTATGCTGCCTGTGATCGAGTTATTTTAATTTAGTTAGTGGCTTATCTAATTGTGTGGAAAGTACTCGACTGTTTAAGTCACGAACATATTTTATAATTTGTGGGCAAACTGTCTGTGTTGGTAATATTTTGTAGTTTAAAAGAGAGAGAGAGAAAGAGAAAGAGGTAAACCTACACTTACACTTTAAGCAATATGATCGCACATACTTCTTCGAAGAAAGCTACTTTTGGCTTACATGAATATTTTTTTGGGGCTAGGGAATGCTTAAAAGGCACCCTTCGTACGTATTATTCCGGTTTTCTGATTTTGAGTAATTGGCGGCCACGTGGCCGAGCGGTTAGACCGTTCGTCTACCACCTAGGTGGTCCGGGTTCGATCCCAGTGACCCACATGTGGTATGTGTGGTGAACGAAGCGGCATCTGGGCGGGTTTTCTCGGAGTTCTCCGGTTTCTCCCGTCATTCATTCCACCGGTTGCTCCATTATCAACTTTACATTCATCGATTTCACCTGTATATCATAGCATTCTCTTCCTCACTCTCATACCTGATGCTGAGCTGACCACGAGCTTCCAGGTCTTCTTCACTCTGTCTGGTCCATAGGTTCCTGTGCTCGCTGACAGGCATCTGACCCTAGGCGCTTGTAAGTCCTAGGGTGTGTAAGTCCTCCATAAGAGGAGGGTAAACGCGTAAAGAACAATAAGTAATTCTGTTTCCGATAGACAAGGCACATGCTCACCAAATATTTTATAAAAATGATTGTTTTTGGATTACAGGCTCGAAATGCAATATTTCCATGCAAGGTCATTACCCATTGTTTTGATCCACTGAAGCACCTATCTACTATAAGGGGTGCATGAGAATTCTTATTTACATAAGCTCTTCCAAATAAACACTAAAGGCGAGGGGTCAGTAATAATCACGAAAAAATGACGACAAAATCCACGATTGTATTTTAAGTCTAATATTATTTACATGTTTCAACCTTCTAAATTGTTTTCATTTCTGCTCTAAGGCAATTTAAAGGGCTTTAAATACCCATTTAAATGTCTAGGTGCAAGTGGGCGTAACCCCTATTTCATGCAATCACCAGTCAAAAATTGCAAAATGTACAAAGAAAGCTTAAAATAATATTAGTCAAAATATATTTTTTCCTCTCATATAGATAAATATAATTTAAAAAGCATACATGAGGTTTTTATGAGAATCTTAGGAACACACTAGTATTTTTAGTTTTGAGATTGGTTTTACATTTATTTTTAGAATAAGAATTATCAAAGTCGCTTATAATAACAATAATAATGAATAACTTTTTAACAAATTGTGATAAACTGATGAAATTTGGTATATTTACTTTCATGTGGAGATAAATATGTGGTAAAAATTTCAAAACTGCAAATTTCAGAGAATCCTCGCTTTAATACAGAACTTAAGCCGCTTAAGTTAAGCCTGAGTAGGCAGTATAAAATTCAGTGTTAGATAACTGAGGCAAATTTTGACTCTGTGTAATTAAGCTGCGTTAATAAAGGCCAGTGACTTAGTGAAAAGTATGTTTTTTCGTTGCTTTTTCTTTTCTCCTTCTTTTTCCTCGTGGTTGCTTTGCTTTTCTCCCCAGCCCCTCATTTAGGACTAGTCTTCTGAGGATGCTCAATGCAAAATTGAACGAAACGTCAGGAAACACCTTCTCAATGACCTAGCTGTCGACGGGCCCTTAAACAATACTCACTCACTCACTCATTCAATCGGCCAACAACCCTGAAAAAACATCCTTTCGCCTGCCTTAATGAAGTTTCCGATTTCAGACAAAATGTAATTGTGAATAAGATTTTTATGTTGCGAAAATAAATTCCGAAACCAACTTCTTGATTTAGTAAAACTGATAATATTTGAAAGGCATGAGTGCATCAACATCAAGAAGTAAGCGAAGCTGTATGTTGATCAAAACACATTTTATTTTATAATTATCCATTAATATGAGGCTGAGCTAAAGGGATAATCTGCGTGGCACACTCCACACAATTTCGAGCATCGTTTCCCCTTTGTTTTGCTTTGTGAAGGAAAGTAGGTAGGGGGAGGGGGCATGCGAGAGATGGACCTCGACAGGACAGACTTGGCGGAGTCAGTCGCCTATCTTGGGAGATTGCCAAGCCTACACACGGAGGGGATCCCATTTTGTTTCTTGTTTTGGTTTGGTGTGGACTGACTGGACGGCCCAAGGCCGCGCCGCGCAACGCAACTCTGTTTTTACTCGCAGTAGTGTAATAACACTGTTGATACTACACTTGTTGCCACATCTGGATCAGCCAATGAGGGACGCGTGCGATGTTGCCAGGGTTGCTAATCTTTAACATAGTACCCTCCTTGACAGCGGAACGAATAATCCTCATGTTAAATGAGCACGCGCCTGTTTGGCATGAAACACAGCTACATGCGTCTTAGCGAAGAAAATGACATGCACGTGTGATTTTGTGCATCGCCAATTCGATTCCGTCTTGCCTTTCCACAAACATAACCCAGAAAATAACACATACATTTATAAGCCTAATATCCTTCATAAGAGTGACCACCTGTTGCTTGAGTCGCTGTGAATTCCTTCAAAATCATAAAAGGTAAAGACTGTGAGGAATGGGAATATTTGAATTCCTATACTATTGATGAACGGATATGTTAATTCCCACAATTTTATGGGTTAACAAATTGACCTTGTAGAGATTGCTCTGGTTTAAAAATCTTTGTTTAAAATTAAAACATCGAGCTAGCAATTAAGGTTAGTCAAAAAGTTTTAAAAAGTCAGGCCAAGTTACTTCTTACTTATCTGATTATCCTCCCCTTAGTAGGACTTACACCCCTAGGACTTTCAACCTACTGCCTAGGGTCAGATGGCTGTTGAGGAGCAGACGAACTTATGGACCGGGCAGAGTGAAGATCTGGAAGCTATGACAGTGAGGAAGAGGATGATATGAAGTGTAAGCCAAATCGATGAATGGAAAGCTGATGATGGAGAAATTGGTGGAATGAATGGCGGGGGAAACTGGAGAACCACCCAGACGCCGCTTCGTCTACCACGAGTACCACATGCGAGTCCATGGGATCGAACCCGGCCCGCTTAGGTGGTAGACCAACGGTCTAACCGTTCGGCCACGGCGACGCCTAAGGCCAAGTATGTACGTTTCAAGAAATAGCATCCTAAAGAAGTATGTCGCTACTTCCTTGTTTCACTCTCACTCGTAACAAATTGCCAACTTCACCACCATAGAAGTAATATTGTATGCCTGTCAAGCCTCAAGGATAAAAGAAAAAGAAAGAAAGAGAGAGAAAGAGAGATAAAGTGAAAGAGAGAAAGAGAGACAGAAATAGAGAGAGAGAGAGAGAGAGAGAGAGAGAGAGAAAGAAAGAAAGAAGGGAGGGCGCGCGTGCGGGAGGGAGCGAGGGAAGGAGGGAAGGGAGAGAGAGGGGAGGAAGGGAGGAAGGAAGGAAAAAATAAGTCTGATGTGTTGCAATCACATGAGTTTCTCTACTCGTATACTCTTAGTGTAATTTTCTTCTAAGTGCATGGGAAATATAGGAATACAGTAGGCTTTAACTGATAATCATATATTTTAAAGTAGCCTTTATGTGATGTCGTTCTATATACATGGCATGGCCAAGAGAATAACGACCTCCCATTTAAGAAAAGCATAAATATTGTAAAATTCAGACAAATAACAAATATCCTCAAAATGGCTCACTCCACACTCAAGTATTACACTAAAGTGTATGTTTTAACAAGAGCCACATTTTTGTATAGTAAGATTTTGTCTATATCTACGGTTTACCAATAATTCAAAAGTTACCCAGACCGCAGAGGGCTCCTGAGGACTTTTCATTTCATTTTTCATAAAAAGTCTTAAACATATGACATTTTAATCAAACTCGTTAGACCCATTCTTGGCAAAATGAATTTTTTAAAATAAATGTTCCATGTAAAGGACAGTCTGGAGTGGGGAGACTTTCCACAAATAGGACTTTGTTTTAAAAATGCTTTTTTTTTATATTTAATATGTCCCAGAATCTGCATTTCCGGTGAAATTTTGATATCTAATTTTTGGGTGGAATGTATGAACGTTATGTTTATATTTGCGACATTATGGTAGCGAAGAAATCCTTTACCACTAGACATGTGGTATATTTTCTGTATACTGTGCAGCTTTCAATGCAGACCTTAATACTGATTTTTATCATATTCTTATAGGATTTGTACAGAATACAAGAAAGCTCATTTGTAAAATTATGCAATGCAGCAATGTCTGGTTTAGACAAATGAAGAATACATTGAAGAAAGAATTTTATCTACAAAATGCGATGAGTGAAAAATGACGGGGGCGCCTCAAAAGATGTTATTACATTAAAGAAGTGTACTGCTGAAATGAAATATCAAGAACTTATTATATTTATTTTAAATAATATTTTGACTAAGGCCAAAGTCTAGCTGTTTCATAGTACATGAACAAAGATGGCATTTTAACTACACCAGTCCTAAGTTTGTGCAAAGCGTGAAGAAAACTTTTATATTTAAAGGAACTCTGTTTACGAGTGAGGATATGTTTGGGAACACAATTTAAAATAGAGCTACGCAAACTTTCCTTCTAGCATATAAAGTACGAATATCGATAAAATCCTAGCAAAGACCATACCTATGTTGATAACTTGCATCAATTTTTCCACGACAGTCCCTGATTTGCATCACCTGGTATATGTTTGTAAAGCATTTTCAAGAAGCCAGTAGTACCACTACATATATTACAATAGATCCCATTTGTTACACAGTTATTCATTGGCTATTTGCAGAATAGTGTCACCGCGCCCGCCGCATCTAATTGCCGACAGCAGCAGTGTCACCCATCGCATTATTGTCGGCACTACCGCAAAGGAGCCGAAGGAAGGAGACAGAGAATGGTCGCATTGTTGGGGCGCTTGCCGAAAGAGAGAAAAGGATAGAAGCTTCTGGAATCTTCCTCTTTGTATTCCACCGAATAACTGAACTTTCCAGAATAGTGCCTGGGAGATATAAATAGCGGTAAAGTGCGACAGGAGAGAGGCAGTCAGACGTATGTGAAGGTTGAGTAGTCGTGCCGACGGAGACGGACAGACGATGTGAAGCGTTGTGCCGACGGAGAAGAGTTAGTTCTTTGTGTTACGAGTTCGGAGCCGTGCTGTTGGAGAATCGAAAAAGACTTTCTTGTTGTTGCAACGAGTGTACAAAGTTACTGTTTACGGAAATAAAAGTGTTACTTTATCTCGACTACATCTGTCTTCTTTACTTCACAACCACATACAAAAGTTACACTGGTGTCAGAAGTGGGATCCGTCGTATTGCTTCTAGTTTCGTTACATCGTCGTTAGAAGTTGCAACGTTAGAACCAAGATGGAGGGAGATTCGGAAATCAGGATGATGGCAATGATGAAAGAATTATTCGCCGAAATGAAGACGGCAAACGACAACCTCGCTGCCAAAATGGAAACGTTAAATGACAATCTCGCTGCCGAGATGAAAGAGATGAAGATGGAGCTATTGGTGAAAATTGACGGCGAATTGATTGGCGTGACGGAAGACGTGGAAGAACTCGGCGAAAAGGTGGAAGACCTCTGCCAGCATGCGGACGTCGTGGAGGACGACGGGGAACGTCTTGGCGCCCTGGTAGTAAGAGTTGACGAGAGCGTCAAAGTACTGGATGCCAGGGGCAGACGGAATAGCGCGGAGCCGGAGAGGGAGCACCTAGTGGCCGAGGCGACAGTCGCGCCCGTTTCGGATGATATGAGGGAAGACCTGGAACAACTCGGCGAACTGATTGGCGTGAGGGAAGACGTGGAACAACTCGGCGAACTAATTGGCGTGACGGAAGACGTGGAACAACTCGGCGAACTGATTGGCGTGACGGAAGACGTGGAACAACTCGGCGAACTGATTGGCGTGACGGAAGACGTGGAACAACTCGGCGAACTGATTGACGTGACGGAAGACGTGGAACAACTCGGCGAACTGATTGGCATGACGGAAGACGTGGAAGAACTCGGCGAAAAGGTGGAAGACCTCTGCCAGCATGTGGACGTCGTGGAGGACGACGGGGAACGTCTTGGCGCCCTGGTAGTAAGAGTTGACGAGAGCGTCAAAGTACTGGATGCCAGGGGCAGACGGAATAGCGCGGACCCGGGGAGGAAGCACCTAGTGGCCGAGGCGGCAGTTGCGCCCGTTTCAGATAACGAAAGTGTACGTCTCGGGGAAGACAAAGGGGCAGTTCAGGGACGTCGTCGAGGATCCTCTGTAGGAGTGTGTCGGGTACGTAACCAACCAGGATATGACGTGGAGGACGATCAGCAGGGAAGCGCACAAGCAAACGAGCATCACGCGAGAACCGACTTGGCGTGTGACATGGGGGGACCGTCGGAGCCATCCAATCACCTGACGCATAGTGCCGTGAACGGAAGAATGGTGGACATCATCTTGGACGGCAGGATACAGGAGAGGCCGTGCCGAGCACGAGTGAACACGAGTGCAGCGGTGGACGCGACTCGCGCGGATGTGCTGGGGTTTGTTGCCGGACCCATCGGAAGCAAGGTGGCTGCGAAGGTGCGCCAGAGAGGTCGGCGGACATGGTACCCAGCGAGCCGTTTCCAAGTGCGCAGGATGGCCCGCCAACACACCAGGAAGAAGGGCAACTGGACGAGAGACCGTCAAGACCGGCGGTACTGTTGCAGAATTTCGAAGCAGGATGGCATACATCGTCCTACCCGGACCAAGGGACACTATCCAACAGCGATACCTAGGATCGTGCCTCCTGGAGAAGAGGTTCGATGGGTTAGTCCACCAGGTCGCAAGGGAGTTGCCGCAGTGATAGTGCTGGTCGGGCAGAGGCGGCTCGCAGTAAAAATTTTAGGGTAGGCAAAGTGTAACAGTAACAACAAACAACAACAACAATAATAATAACAATAATAATAACAATAATAACAATAATAATAATAATAATAACAACAATAATAATAATAATAACAACAATAATAATAATAATAATAATAATAATAATAATAATAATAATAATAATAATAATAATAATAATAATAATAATAATAATAATAATAATAATAATAATAATAATAATAATAATAATAATAATAATAATAATAATAATAATAATAATAATAATAATAATAATAATAATAATAATAATAATAATAATAATAATAATAATAATAATAATAATAATAATAAAAACCCGTTTATCCAAATATAGGGGGCGAAGTCATTGCGGATAACGCAAACAATATATTGTTTGGTTGTTTAATAAGAGCAGAGTGAATGAGTGTGACTTACCGACGAATTACCGCCAAAACTAAAATCACGAGTGTCGGCAGACTTTTTTCCAGGGGGAGGGGGCACATGTTGGAAATTTGCAATCATATAATATTAAATCATTATTTTACTGTCAAAATTTACAGTATTTGTTGCAGATAGCCGTATTAATTTGTGCTAAACAAAAATTGTTCTTTACATCAAAATTAAAATAATAGTTTAAAGGTCAGTAACTGACTGCACATTAAGTTCACCAACTTCCAAGGGGGAGCCGTGGCCCCCCTTGCCCCCGTTTCGCTACACCCATGACTAAAATAGATTAAGAAATTGAAAAATTGTCTGACTGCAGCTTTGTGTTAAATAGCTAAAACACTCCTCTTTTCATTGTTAGTGCGCCGCGAAAGCGAAATTTGTAATAGTTCACTAATTAAGTCGGTCATACTGGTATTACACAGAGATAACGACAGATTCAGGTCTCTGAGATCTTCGTTCGTGGAGTATGGCTGTTCGGAAAATGTCGCATAAATTCGGATTTGGGCCGGCAAGTGCTCGGACTGCTGGCAGACGCGTCTACGCATGCTCCACTCTGCATATACAGACCGAATGTTTCCTTATCCCTGTTCAAGGGCCTCGTACTGAGGAAAGGGGGCCGGGCAGGCAGAGGTTAAGCTAGCCGGCTTTCCACTACCCAGGTTCCATGCGTATCATTTCTGCCGCGCGTTTCAAACACGCAGCGCAGTTTTGATGAATCGGAATTGAGATTAAAGGATTTGACCATGCGCTGGTCATTATAACCGAGAAAACTTTTCTTGAACTGCAATTTAGGGGAAAATGACGGTTCAAATGATAAAATGCAGAGTCATAGTTAAACATTATTTGTTGATGTATTACGATAGGGTAGGCAGTGCCTACCCTGCCTACCCTGAGGAGCCGCGCCTGTGGTCGGGACGACCAGCTCTGAGGAGGGAGCAGTGTCACCGCGCCCGCCGCATCTAATTGCCGACAGCAGCAGTGTCACCCATCGCATTATTGTCGGCACTACCGCAAAGGAGCCGAAGGAAGGAGACAGAGAATGGACGCATTGTTGGGGCGCTTGCCGAAAGAGAGAAAAGGATAGAAGCTTCTGGAATCTTGCTCTTTGTATTCCACCGAATAACTGAACTTTCCAGAATAGTGCCTGGGAGATATAAATAGCGGTAAAGTGCGACAGGAGAGAGGCAGTCAGACGTATGTGAAGGTTGAGTAGTCGTGCCGACGGAGACGGACAGACGATGTGAAGCGTTGTGCCGACGGAGAAGAGTTAGTTCTTTGTGTTACGAGTTCGGAGCCGTGCTGTTGGAGAATCGAAAAAGACTTTCTTGTTGTTGCAACGAGTGTACAGAGTTACTGTTTACGGAA
This sequence comes from Tenodera sinensis, assembly GCA_030765045.1. Classification (NCBI taxonomy): domain Eukaryota; kingdom Metazoa; phylum Arthropoda; class Insecta; order Mantodea; family Mantidae; genus Tenodera; species Tenodera sinensis. Next base: position 90,133,058 of record CM060969.1, on the reverse strand, counting down.
ATAAAAGTGTTACTTTATCTCGACTACATCTGTCTTCTTTACTTCACAACCACATACAAGAGTTACAATATTCAAGATATATATCTTATTGGTCATGTAAATATCTTATACACCATATGGCATTTTAAATTAAAGCCATTAAAGCCATTTTTAGATGAGGGTATGTGTCTGGTTTCAGTGCTTAGTGATAGTAGGTATGACATTTTACAAATTTCAATAAATACTATGAAAAATAGAAAAAGTTGTTAGTCTTGACGAAATAAATTAGCAATTAAGAAAGGTGTGAGAACAGTATTTAGGCTTGTCAGCTATAGATTCATAACCGAAAATATGGACCGAATTTGAACAAAGAATATAAGAGCCGGCCGTTTAAAATATATCTTAACTGGACGTATACAGTGTTGTCAGATTAAGCGGCCACGCTCTTACCGGCACTTGGTTCTCGGGCGCGTGCCACTCGTCTGCTAAGATTCTAGTTCCCGCCATAGGGTCACATGACTCACGCCACGCATGACAAAAGAAGACAGTAGATAACGTTCTGTTCTGTGGTGTTTTAGTTGTGTGTTAGTCCAGTCATGGTCCAATGTTACAGAAAACATATGTTATATTTATTGCAACTTTATAAAACACTAATTTCGTATCTGTGTTGTAGAGCAAATTTATATTTTCTGATACTGGTCCGTCTAATAGAAGTACAATCCATAAAATAAACCTGAAATTCAGAATAATGTGATAAGGGTTAGGCCGGAAAACCCCGTCACGTTTTAAAGTCCAAAAGATTGATGGTATCAGTGTGCGGTTAGAAAGTCTCTCTGGAAATTAGCGCAGCAAGCTGAGTCAGCACAAAAAGCAACAAAACTACTGAAATTACGCCATATTTCAACAAGATGAGGCTGCAGCTCACACTTCTTTGGATGTATTGCTGACCTCTTTGTTGACAGAGTAATCAGTTTGGGGACTTGGTCCCCTTGATTCCTAGTCTCACATCTTGCGATTTTTACTTCTGGAGCAATTTGAAAGACATGTATAAATCTAACCCCCGAACATTACAAGAACTGTAAAATAATATACGGGAAGAGCTAACCAACAAACTTCCAACAATAATGGCAACATGTTCACAACAATCTACTAAGAAGGTGCAATGACTGTCTTCAAGCACAAGGAGAATATTTCCATCATTTTTAAAAGATAAGCAATGTAATGGGTATTAAATATTGTAATTTTTGAAATAACGATGTATAAGACGTGCGCGTGGAAAAAAAGTATCGGGAGGAAAGCGACGCGGGACCACAACCTAGGTGCCGTTAAAAGCGCGGCCGTTTAATAGCACTGTACAGCCTTGGATCCGAGTGTCCAGTACGTCACGTCTACCAGGTAAAACAGCAATGTCCAACCATGTCTCCTTGGAGACACTTGCTTAATTAACTGCTATTTCCCAACCTCCTATTTCAGTCGGAGGGTAAATCAGCTCACAAGCAGACAGTGGTGGACACAAACAGACGATTCCATTGTCGTTTCTAAGTCATAACTTGGATTTTCTGGGAATATGCTCAGACGACCTCCTCCTTCTGGATGATTTTTGCATAAATGGTGAACAGTAAGACAGACAAAAACCTAGTAAATTAAAAAAACTGGATATCGTTAAAACACAACTTATATCAAATACTTATTTTTAACAATTTAGGTTCGAGAGAAAGGCATCGGCATAGGAAAAGGTATATTGGGGGTTATATCGTATAATTTCTTCCTTATTAAATGTTATTTTGATTCATCTTGTAAATATTATATGCGAGTTAAAATTTTTAGCTGCATTCAACACAAAATGCCTAAATGAACAAAGTACTGAAAATTTATTTTAAAAGGTCAAAGAACCATTTGTACCAGATGTTAAAACATATTAACTAGCAAGTGCATAAAAGGTGAAGAATATATAAAATTTCATCTGAGGAGTAAATATTTAAATTGTTTCTTTACAAAATTTAAAAATATGGGTTATTGATTGTCTTCTGTGAGAATATAAATTGTGTTATATTAAATGGGAGTTAGGGGAAGGATAAGTTTGGTGAATATACCTGTGCCGGAGATACAGGCCAAAGCGTAGTGGATTATATTTTGTGTAGTGAGGAGTTATTGTCAGTGATTACTAATTTTAAGATTTTGAATGTATCGGGCAACAGTCCGCATTTTCAGTTGAGCATATCTTTGTTATAAAATGTAATTTTAGCTGAAGTTCCTAGCTCAGAGAAAGATAATAGTATTATGTAAATGGAGCACTATAAGTGGATACAAACATTAGCAAAAGTGATAAACAGCAGCACATTTCAAAATGTAAATATATGTAAGAAAGTTTTAAGAGGTTGCCCAATGACAAAAGGAGTTCAAGGGCAGCCTAAGATGTAAATGCGTTAGCACTCAATAAATTCAATTCATACTTTTTTTTTTTTTTTTGAGTGAACCATTTCCGAAATATTCTTTATCTTTTTTTGATTTGCCAATATTTCTACTTGCCTCAAGTAGGAATATGTTATTCGCTTTTGTCTCTTGGCCTTGCGAAGAGAAAGGAATTTCAAAGGCATCGCATAACAACCAACTTTAAAAAACATTTCACTATAGCAAGTGTTCTGTATTCCTATATTCCCCTTGCACCTGCAAGAAAATTAGCAATAAGATGATTTCTGAAAATGCTTATGTGGATTAAAATTAAATAGAGAAATAAGCCTTTGCAAGAATGGTGTCTATAAGAGTGAATATAGCTCTACATATATTTGTGAACAGAGTTTCTCCAAACTGAACGATATTAAAAGTCTATATCGCAACATGTTACGCGACGATCACTTGGTGGATCTTCTAAGGATATGCACTTCGACCTTGTCACCAAATATGGTAGACTTGTTTAAAGTAAGCAGTACCCAAAAAGTTACGAGTGAACAAATGTTTATCGTATAAGATTTGAAAGTGCTTTCGTAAATCAAACGTAATGTATTATCGTGCTGCTCAAATGGTTAACGTGCGCTTTACTTTTTATCAGCAGTGTGTGCTCTTGTAAGTCGCTGAATTTCACATTGCACCAATGAGCGTGTCACTTCAGCCGATGAAATCAAAGAAATCACAAATGACAGACAGTTATTCACTCCACGTGGAGCAAAACACAGCGTTGCAGCATTTCCCATTTTCTCGCTCATTTTGTTCCTTTTCTCTTAACATTGCTCTTCCTATAAGTCACGTGGAGTGCGAACGCTTACTTGGAGAAAACGTGACAACGCTGCTTTTCGCGACACTGAATCCCTTCATCTCATTACACTTTGAAAAGCCGCACTTTAACCATTAGAGTAGCACCAAATCGCCACTGCAATATAATTGAGTGTTAAAAGTGTGGCACAGTTCGCATAGAGTGGAAGGAGGTAAATCCAACCTCCCCGATTTCGCTAATGTCGGACAACGCAGAGGCAGAGAGACTGTTGGTTAACACCCCCTTCTGCACACGCCACTGATGATAGTTATGCAGAATGTTAAAAGAACACATCAATAATTATCAACTACATACATCGAAGAGGTATGAGTAACATCTGAAAATCATTTTGAAAAACACTGCTTGGAATACACATTCTGTGCACAGTATGAAAAATAAACATTTTCCGAGGAGGGGGGTGGGGGGAACAATGCACGACATCCCAGTTTATTGTACATTTCAGAGAATAGGTTTACCCCTGCCTTTTCCTGGCTACAAATTTGAACTGCACTACATTATCTTTTGCGTAGGTCTGAATATACAATGTGAGAGAGATTGAGAGCGTAAGTTAAGACGACAGACTAAAAAGGAAAGAAGAACAAAATGGTATAAAACAAGAGGATATCTGTTTCCTCGAAATGAAATGTGACACGTTTGGAGCGTGCTCCAGGAATAGAACCCACCCCCTTCCACGTGGGCGGAGCTCCAGTGTTTTGTTTTGCCCAACTAATGATTTCAGATATTTAAATCCGGTTTTTCCCTCGTCACCAGCACAGCGCCTTCTCACAACAGGTTTACTGCATGACAATGTGATCTCATCCCAATGAAAGAAACACGTAGGTAACTGTCCTAGCTTTCTATGGAGTTCGCGATCAGGCTGCATCCTTGAGGAAGTAATTGTCCATTTTTAAACTGTCTCACATTATTCACAATATTCTCTGAACATTTACTTTTGATAGAACTTTTAAATTTGTTGGAAATTCTTTAGCGGGCTCTTGAGATAAACGCGTTTCTCTAATCTATTTCTTGGTGATAGCGCGTATTTCATTTGACTGAAAAATCCAACACCAAGATATCAAGAAGTGAAATCTGTGCTCTGTTGACCCAACGAACTGAAGCGACTTGAAGCAATAATAATAATAATAATAATAATAATAATAATAATAATAATAATAATAATAATAATAATAATAATAATAATAATAATAATAATAATAATAATAATAATAATAATAATAATAATAATAATAATAATAATAATAATAATAATAATAATAATAATAATAATAATAATAATAATAATAATAATAATAATAATAATAATAATAATAATAATAATAATAATAATAATAATAATAATAATAATAATAATAATAATAATAATAATAATAATAATAATAATAATAATAATAATAATAATAATAATAATAATAATAATAATAAAAATTTAAAACATTCCTAAGTGTGTGTGTGTGTGCGTGTGTGTGTGTGTGTGTGTGTGTGTGTGTGTCTGTAAACAGTATAAGTAACTCAAAAACGAGCAGTAGCTTAATGTGCTTGGTGTTTAAGCACAACGTCTATACGATACTAATATTTAAGAAAGTGCTGCGACTCCAAACTACACTTTTCGAGGAAAAACGTGTTTTTTATTTTCTCTAACGATTTTGATTAAATGCTATATGTTTAGAATATTATATATATATATAATAATATATATAGCCTATGAAATCCTCTTATTTATGATAGACATTTGTATAATCGACATATCATAGACAGACTAAACCTTACTGCACAGAAGCTATAGATTCATTAAATCACAAAATTTACGTCAAGCGCTTTCTTTTCATTGATCGTTTTCAGGATATTCTTTGGGTTTGTTTTAAATTTCAAATACTTTTACCTTTTTTCTAAGTATAGATTGTATGCCTCCAGGCGCAGCCAAGCCCACGGAGGAGTGCAGGTTGGGGGTGGTGGGCGTCAGGACGCCGACTTCCCCGACCGTAAGGCGACTACTTCACCTTTTAGGGACGCTACCTTTCTGTAAGGAAAACTCCTTAATTGACCTAACGAGGCTGAGTGCACCCGTACCAGAGGCAGACGCTCTAAGATATGGAGGCGGCCATATATATATATATACTTATTAAAATCATCCATCCACAGTGAGGATGACCATATAGAACCAAAATACAGAAACAGAAATACAACAAAAATAATTTTAAAACAGCAAAAAATAATTTTAACAATTAGTTCAAATAATCAGTATTAATAATAACAATGATCGCTTTTCTCGTGATTATTCAAATATTGACTATAGCTTTCTTAAACTTACAACGGAATATGTAAATATGCAATGAAAGCTTATCTCAATAAATAAGAATGAATTATAAGAATACTTTGTGGAACACAGGATTTTTGTTGGAATATGAAACACACCCTAAAAGATACATTTGAATACATTAAAGGATTGAAGCATGCTCGATATCAGATGTTTCGCTTTATTCTATCTTCCACATAGTTGCTTTTGAAATTCTGTTGCTATTCCCCTCAGGTTTGCTTTTGTTATAGTCACATCGTTTTCTTTCTTATCAGAAAATAAACTCGGGTAGCCATCAATCTAGCAAACTTATTCACTGAGCAGCAGATTGTATCATCTGTGGGAAGTGACATCGTTCAGATTCTATTTACTTTCATGGTTTCCCTCAGTCCTTCCGACTTGTTCAACAAACGCAATGAGCCGAACTCCCTTAAAAACAAAAAAGAAAACATACATGGATGTGGTCACAAAATCCATTTTCGGAGAAATCATAGTAACAATGATTGGGGTGGAAACTGGAGAACCCGGAGAAAACCCGCCCAGAGCACTTCGTCCACCCGAACACCACGTGCGGGCCCCTGGGATCGAACCCGGGCGGCCTTGGTGTAGGCGAACGGTCTAACCGCTCGGCCACGGCGCTGCCAACTGTATGTTTAGCTGGTAAGAAATAAAAGTCGCTCAACGTATGCCGCGAGTCGTCCAGGTGTACGTTAATATTTTGTTTTGTACTACTTTTTATTGTTACATTAAATTCAGATACACATTCGCACGCTCATTTATACACCAGATACAAGAGAAAATGGGAAATACACCTGATTAAAGAAAAAATCGTGCTCTCCAGCCGGGAGTCGAACACGGGAGTTGAACCGCTGTCCTCTTTAATGGTTTAAGCGAGGCTCTACTGTGAATTCCAACTGCACACATGTTCTAATGCTTAAATTGAAAGCTGGCTGAATGGACTACTTATTTGGGTTGACTTTTGCCGCCTTGTGGACTGCCGTACGGTTATAAAGACGACACAATCAAGCACTGTTAAGGCTGAATGGCCAGCTATAACAATCACATCAGATTGGGTCAAGTATGTAACAGTCGACCAGCACGTGTATTCCTATGTCGCAGCTTCCCTCCTGGACCTGTTGCTTCGTGCTGCGTAACGGTTCTTAACTCCTTTTGTGCATAAGGATGAGCAACATAACGCCATCGGTGCAGCGTAAATTATCTGTAATGGTAGCTCTAAAACAAAGGTGGCTTATAAATAGCAGCCAACAAAACTTAACATTATAAGTGATGTAAAGATTGCTCGTTTAAAATGTTATAAGTAGGAAAATTACATGCGCAACTTCATGCGGAGAATAATTCAACACAATTATTGTTAACTATATTTAGAATCTTGGATGCATGCACTGTGCAGAATACAAACGTCTGGTTTATACAATGACTAAGGGCATCACCGCCGCCCCATCCACCGCCGCCACCACCGCCACCACCGCCACCGCCGCCGCCATCACCACCACCGCCACCACCATCACCGTCGGTCTGGGTGGCTCATTTGGTTAGACGCTGGCCTACTGTTCCCAAGGTCGCGGGTTCAAACCCGGCCCAGGCCGATGATTTTTAAGTGTGCTTAAAAACGACAGCTCCATGTCAGTAGATTTACTGGCATGTAAAAGAACTCCTGCGGGACAAAATTCCGGCACACCGGCGACGCTGATGTGATCCTGGCAATTGACAGCGTCGTTAAACAACAAAATAATTTAACCGCCATCACCGCCACACATTCTGCCACTACCGTTCTCTCTGAGGTTTTCTCCAGATTTTCCTTTGTCTTCATGACTGGCAAATTGTGAGCAGGTGCCCTAACCTGCACCTGCAGTGTTTTTCTTTTTTGATGTTCCTCTCCCAATGATAATTGGTTTCATCTATGCTGTGTGTACACACCTTAGATGATGAAGGCTTATGTAGTAAGAATGGGTGTTAAACACTGCTAATGTGTTACACTCACATGGCTTTCCCTACAATCTATCCCTTATTATTGGGTGTGGAAACTTCCTTGCAAAATAATTAAATATTCACATACATATTGAACAATTCTAACCATTAATAATAGATATCTCGGAAATGGCTTATGCCATAAATTTGTGTGCTTTAAAGAGTTCTACATTTCTGTGCAGTACGTTTTCGTCCATAGGTTAAGCGAAAATTCGCCTATTTTAACTTATTTTCATATTTAATTTACAAATATACTCGTACAAGCCACAACCTGTAAAGGGTTTTAGTATAGCAAAGGTGTATACTAAAATACGTTGCAATAAGTACGTTCAATGCCATCAATCTGATGTTTGTGGTCACGTGTTAGCTACAGATTACATGTCTAGACCTGAGGCAGATGTAGTCTGGCATTTAGAGTATCAGTAGATGAGTTACTCTTGGCAATTGAGCTTATTTCTTTGTGTTGGCCTCTTCCTGTACAGATATATTTACTTTGAATAACTACTTAAAGAAAGGATTGGTGGTTTTAAACAAATGGTTTCTATGTGTATTCATACACTGTTTCTTTTCAAATGCTGTTTAAATAATTTTTGCACTTCTTGCAATATGATAAGTCCTGTTATCGAATTAGGAACGACGCGGCTAATTTGAACACGGGGAAGCTGCGATTTCATGACAAACGATTACGTACACACTCACGCGCGCGCGCGCATACACACACACACACACACACACACACACACACACACACACACACACACACACACATGCACTCACAGAGACACACATATTATGTAAAGAAGAGAAAGTCTTGTATTTCACCCAAAAATTCAATGTCGAAATTTCATCGGAAATATATGTTTTGAGACCCCCTCAATCCTAATAAAGCATTTTTAGAAAAAGGACGGTGTGTGGCTGTGTCTGTCATTCTGTGGACAGCGTAACTCAAAAACGAAAAGTCGGTTAAAAACCTAAGTTCCTATTTCAAGGATGTGGCATGAAGATTTTGAAGAAAATTGATCCACCCTGAACTACACTTTACACGAAAAATTTGTCGAAAATTTTCTTGAAAATGGCTCTAACGATTTTGATTAAAATGTCATATGATTGAGATAATTTGTATGACAAATGAAATGTATATCTTTAATTTTCTGTCTATAGCCCATGAAGTCCTATTTACTCTGGATCACTTTCGCATAGGTAAACCGTAAGATAGACCAAATCTTACTATACAAAAACTGTATATCTTGCTAAAACACACTTTTTTTTTTTTTTTTTTTTTGTAGAGTGAACCATTTCGAAGATACTCCTTATTTGTGTAAGTTTTGTAGAACTTATACTCCTGTCAAATGGAACATCGCCATTCCTTTGTTTATATGTTAACCATGCAAACAGAATTTAAAAGATTTAAAAGATTTAACTATCGCCCAAAGCCTACTTTATTCCCATATAAAGTAGTGCAAGGAAACAAGGAATAAGATAATTTCTGCAAATGTTTATCTCAACTAATGCGAAGAAGAAAGGGAAAAAAAAGGAGTTTGTAAGAATGGTTAGTACAAGAGCAGAGAAAGTCATGTGAGTGCAGCACATCAGAATTTTTTTTTCTTTTTAACCATGCTGTCAATTACCAGAACCACGTTCAGCGCCGTCAGGCACCGGAATTTCGTCCGTTAGTTCTTTTACATGTTAGTAAATCTACTGACATGGGGCTATCGCTTTTAAACAAGCTTAAAAATCATAGATCTGTACCGGATTTGAGGAACCTGTGACCTTGGGATCAGACTAGTGCCTAATCAAATGAGTCACCCAGATCGTCGATCTCCGGAACTTTTCAATGAGAGGCAAATAGTGATCTCCGCAGCACAGAGGGAAACAATGCACTACTCAAGTAATTTGATTATCACAACAATTAGCATAATACATATTCAAAATATTTGAGGAGCTCACAAAATACAAGGTTTTGCATTCTTGGAATAAAAGAATCTAGATTTGAATAACTGGAACCTAAGAAGTAAGGCGCAATTATTTCTAATATAATTTTTTTTCTGGACCAATTATGGCATTAAGACTGTTCCTCGAAATGTGAAGATGTCTGTAGTCTTCCTTCGTCTCTAAATGGATGTGTAATCACTGTCTTTTCTGGGCCGGATGGTTTTCATCCATCCCAGTCAAGTCGAGTCATTTATTTCTACTGCTGTATTTTACGCTTTTAATTTCTGAAGGATGTGTTCATTTGTCTTTATGTCTCAAGAAATAAACCCAAAAGATAGCAGAGAATGTTATCTGCTCTTCCTTTAACTTCAGACAAATCTGTTTAAGTGGTATGCGTTATGAACTCATTAGTTAGTTTTAATGGAGGTAATTTCTATAAAACTCTGATGTGTTGCACTCACATGATTTTCTCTACTCTTGTACTAACCATTCCCTCAAACTCTTATCCATACATCTTCCTCCTGTTAGTTGACAAACATTTGCAGAAATTATCTTACTTGCTTATTTCCTTGTAGGTACAAGGGGAATATGGGAATACAATAGACTTTTAGCGATGGTCAAATGTTTTAAAGCTTTAAAATTCTGTTCTCTTTGCACGTTTAACATACAAAAAATTGAATAACGATGTTCCATTTGACAGAAGTATAAGTTCTCCAAAACTAACACAAATAACTATTATTTTGTTGTTTTAACGACGCTGTCAATTGCCAGGATCACATCAGCGTCGCCGGTGTGCCGGAATTTTGTCCCGCAGGAGTTCTTTTACATGCCAGTAAATCTACTGACATGGAGCTGTCGTTTTTAAGCACACTTAAAAACCATCGGCCTGGGCCGGGTTCGAACCCGCGACCTTGGGATCAGTAAGCCAGCGCCTAACCAAATGAGCCACACAGACCGACAAATACAAATAACAAGGCATATCTCCGAAATGGTTCACTCTATAAAGATATTTATTCAGACATAAATTGTGTGTTTAAGCAAGATCTACATTTTTTGTGGAGTAAGATCTGGTCTATTTCTAAGGGCCTACCAGTTATGCAAAAGTCGTCCAGAGTAAATACGACTACAGGGGCTAAAGGCAGAAAATTCAAGATGTACATTTTATTTGTCATAAAAATATCTCAAACATAAGGAATTTTAATCAAATTCGTTAGAGCCATTTTCAAGAAAATCAAAATGTTCGAAAAAGTTTCCGTGTAAAGGGTAGTTTAGAGGGAACCAAAATCTTCGTGTCGTATCCTTGAAAGACATTAAATTAAATGCCAACTTTGGGTTTTAACCGACTTTTCGTTTTTAAGTTATGCAGTCCACAGGCAGACACACACACACACACACACACACACACACACACACACACACACACACGCACACACACACACACAGAGAGAGAGAGAGAGAGAGAGAGAGAGAGAGAGAGAGAGAGAGGTCCCAAAAACACCCTCAATGTTTAGTATGTTGTCGGGACAGCAAACTGATCGGTTTTTAACTAGGAACCCGTATCCGGAAATGCACGGTTTGGACGCATGACGTCAATAAACCCAACATCGAGCTGTCTGCATTACAAACGGGCTTCGAGCTGTGTACCTCCTACGTTATTGCTGAGCTTATATCGGCGGTGCTAAGTCTCAAACATATGACCTAACAAGTGCGGTTGTCTTTGAAGATTTTCAGTCGTTCCGTGAACTTGAGCCATAAGGTCCTCCGCTGACGTTACAGGAATACTATACAACAAATTAGGGAATTAATAGAATAAGAAAATGATTGCTGCTAGATCACAAGTTATATCTTAAAATAACATATTTTTGTGAGTTTATTCATTATTACCTCCATAAGTAATCGGTGTTAACAACGAAACAATGTTTTTCAGTTATGGCTATTTGGTTTGTACCAGAACGTCGCAGATCGACGTATGCTACACCAGGGACTTCACTATACTTTAATTGTACACTTATTAGATAATTTCATATTGCTCTTCCAGCGTTAAACAGGTGCCCTGTGTGTGTTGAGTTCTTCCAGCGCAACTGTTCACCGGATATGACGTAGGCAGTTCGTTACTGTAAAGCCCAATGGTAAAGATAGGGTAATAGTTATAATTTAAGCCTTATTTCATGTTTCTATGCGTGTTCCACTTGCGTCAAATGGAGTTTTAAATCGTGTGACACAAATGATGGGCGTGGCTGGTGATTATGGCAGCTGCAAATTATCAGAGCTTTCCCCCATACAGCTGTCTAGAAAGAAGCATTCTTCACAAGCTGCATGTTTATGCTTGGACTATGGAACAAGCATTTACTGTGTTTTTGCGATATTTTGCTTATTTCTGCGCTGTGGTTGCATCTGAATTGTATTGCGGCTGGCGGTTTTAAGCTATGTAGTTCTTATGGTGCGCTATCATGGTTCAAAATGTGAGACTTAATAATTGGATTGTTAAAAGGGGGAAACAACTATCGAAGCCTGGGAAAGAGAAGCTGTGGTTCTTTAAAATGATACCGCAAAGCATGTGTCCTCGGTACTGATGGCGTTTAAACACCGATACAATCTGCAATTTGAACTTAAACAGAAAAAATATGGGTGACTGACATGCAACTATGTATCTTCCAGTAGTGCTGGGTTGCTTGAAATAAGATAACTTAGTTATTCGGTTCCCCAGTTTGGCATGAATAAAAGCATAGCAAAGATAAACTTGCGAGTGGACGGTTCCACAAGTTGTGATTAAGAAGTCAATCCAAAGAGAGTAATGCCAATCTAAACGTATAATATGTATAACTGTCGCTGTACTTCTGGTAATTTCCACTTTTTAATTAATAATTTTTACTGACATACCTATATAATGGACAGACCACTCCCGTAGCGCAATTGGTAGCGTGCTTGCCTCTGGCGCGGTGGACCCGGATTCCATCCCCGGTACCAGCATGGGGATTTTTCCCCCGATGGGAGGTCTGGCACGGGGTGCACTCAACCTCGTTAGGTCCCAGGGGGACCAATTGAGGAGCTACTTGATGGAGAAGTAGCGGCCCCAGGTCGAGAAGACCGGATAACTGGCCGGGAGGACTCGGGGCGCTGGCCACGTCCCACCCTCCAGTACTGCACCCCACCAATGACTCCTATATAGCCAGAAGTGGGGGACGCAGCGGCTGGACGGTAGGCACTGGCCCTTCATGGGCTGGTGCGCCGGGGTTTAGTTTTTATATAATGGACTACACTGGAGCAATAAATTAATTAAAGTGAGTACTTGTATGCGAACACATACGTCTGTAAGTTACCTTTTCCCTCAGGGAGTGTAACTAAACATCTACTATGAAATATATATATATATATATATATATATATATATATATATATATATATATATATATATATATATATATATCTGTGTGTGTGTGTGTGTGTGTGGGTGTGTGTGTGTGTGTGTGTGTGTGTGTGTGGGTGTGTGTGTGTGTGTGTGTGTGTGTGTGTGTGTGTGTGTGTTAGTGTGTTTTCCGGCGCGGCAAACTGATCGGTTTTCAATTAGGAAACCCTGTCTCGCAAATCGTCAATAAACCGAACATCGAGCTGTCTACTTAACAAACGGGATTCGAACTGTGTTCCTCCTACGTCACCGCAGAGCCTATATCGGCGGTGGTGAGCCTGAGGTCAATACTGCGGTTGTGTTTGAAGATTTTTAATCGCTCCGTTGACCCGAGTCATAGAGTCCTCCGCTGACCTTACAGGAGTGCTTGCCTCTGCATACAACTGGACAGAAAATAGTCAAGAGGTACCTCGTACCTCTGGCGACTGTGTTGGCCATGGAACTGGTTCACCTCTTCCAATCCATCGATTTGAATATGCGACGTTGAGGTGTTTCCGCACATGTACAACAAAGTGTGCTGGAGCTCAAGTTGCCATTTCTAAAGCTGTATACCTGCTGATGCGTCTCGAACTGCTGTTAGAAACCTTTACCGTATTGGAAACTACACAAGTAACGCAGTAGGATGCGCACCAAGGACTCCATGGAGGAATTTAACGCACGCTCAGGAATATTATTAGGCTCAGGTAGTTCTTCCCAGTACACAGGTGGCTAAAGGGCTACATACCTTCCATATTAAGATACCAAAACGAATGTTAACAAATTGTATTGGTCATTATTCACAAGAATGCTCCACATGAGCATTATGAATGCCTGGATAATTTATAAGATGGCAAATTCTTAGGATAGAACACCAATTTCACTCCTGGATTTTAGGAGACAAATCTGCATTTATTAGTTCAAAGGAGAATATCCAAGACTAGCACTGGGAAGGAAGATTAGCAAACCAGTAGCTACAATGACAGATGTTCGTTATGGCAATAACAATTACATCATAAGTAAACGAGAGAAACAAACAAGGTACCAAATGGAAACTACAAATGTAAAAATGTAATATTACACTTTGTAACACCCGTTATGGACCATACCATATAAAGTACATTACAATGAACAATATTTACATTAGATTGTTATAAACTAATTTGTAGGTAATATCTGTGAAAGCTATGTTCTTGCAACCATGATACTTTATATATCACAAAAATATTGGAAACGTAAATTATGAATAAAATACCATGTAAAATTTATATTTACGTTTACATTACATCGTGGTAAAATCTGTTTATATTATTGGTGAGCCATAAACTCGGTTATTGTATTCGTGTAATTTTATATCACTAATAGCCAGTGTCCTCATTTGAGGCCGGGGGTTTCAACAGCCAGGTTTTTCATATAAAATAAAGAATACTACTGTATGTAAGACTTAGTATTCAAACTTCAATTTTTTCAGAAAAAATAATTCGTGAGGGTTTTAAAACTGAAATATGCATATATTAAATTGCAACCAACACTAATCTGTTAAATGAAATGTTATTTTGAAATTAACTTTTACACGTATAGATACACACATTCCATATAATATATACACTACAATACTTCCATTACTTCCTTAAAACAAATTTATACATCACTTCTTAAAAACCACACATGCTTGAACAACGCATACCAAATCAGAAATGAATTCCATCAACTGGGAGGAAAGTGGCGTATCATTTGTTCCTGTAGCAATTGTTAAACTTGTCGACAGCTTGTGTTTATAGCCTGTAATCCTTTTGTCTGTGACATTGTTGCGTTTTTGCGAATGCCTGTGACGTCAGGCTCGGCACACAACAAAGGACGGACAGGACCAAGCTATTTCACAGCATATGCCGTGCGAACAAAGTGTTCAAGGTCAGGCTGCCTCGCGCGACTGCTGCGTGTACATGACTGTCAACAATCGAAGGGGCAGAAACAAAAGGAGTTTCGAGAACGTTAGCGCGACTTCTAGCTGCGTCATTTCCGGTTCGCGTGAGTGTGTGTGTGTTTATAACTCGAGAAAGGTCCGTGTGACGTCATCTCCATTACATAAGGGGGCCAGAGAACAGTAGACGAGTGAGTTTTTAGAGTTACAGACACGAGTCGGTCAGTGTGGCAGTTGTGCGTGTCTGTCGTTGTGTTGGTACGTCGCAAGAAGTTTCAACGAGCGTCGCGATGATTACATCGTCGTAATTCGTGCATGAGAGATAGAGAAAGAGAAGAAACGCACTAAAATGAGTAAGATTATGAGACGTAAAAATTGTCAGTTGTGATAGCACAAAAGACTGTAGACTGTGTTATCGACGAGAAGAAACTGTGTATTTGTGGTAACATTTTAGACAGAAAAGTAACCAGATTGTATTTTTGTCACTTGTCACACTGATGTTAGGCAGTGGGATTCGTCGAACTGCCGTTTTGTTTTTAGGTTTGTCACATTCCTCAATCTCGAATAGACCAAAACAACTGCAACTTAAACGCTGAATAAAACCTAAAGATAAGCAATTGTGTACGAGTTGGCAGCATTGGCGATATACAATACGTTCTAGAGGGCTGTGGTATGACCATTGGCCATTACAGTTAAAGGCACAGCAGAAATGGAATGATAAAAAATTCGCAAATAAAGACTATAACATTCTGGACAAAATGCTTGAGCAGTAAAGAAGGCTATCAATGCTTTTCTCCTTCCAAGATATCTTGAACAGCTTAGCATAGTTTTATTTCGTCACTTCACTCTCCAAAGGCTCACCCTCTCCCCTCTCCTACCTCCTCCGTATTCTCCACAGCCAGATAATGCTATAATGTATTCACGTG
The DNA here is from genome assembly GCA_030765045.1 of Tenodera sinensis. Lineage (NCBI taxonomy): Eukaryota > Metazoa > Arthropoda > Insecta > Mantodea > Mantidae > Tenodera > Tenodera sinensis. The sequence continues at coordinate 90,117,365 of CM060969.1, read as the reverse complement.
TCACAAACCTTTTTTATTGTTATTATTAAAAAAAAGGAAGAAGAAGAAAGTCGCCACGGGATTTTAACTTGTAGATCAGAGATTGAAACTTAATATTCATCGTCCAGAGGAAATAAAACTAACATTAGAAACGTCTTAAGATGGACAAGAAAATAAAATATAAAATACACACGCATTCACCACGAAGGGTTTTAAAGAAGGCAGGCCTGCGTGTAACCTTGAACTCGAGTTTAAAGTCAGTGACATACGACGATTTGACACACACACACACACACACACACTCGGCGTGTAGTAATGCTACGAAAGATACGCAACGCATCTCGCGCGTCCCCTACCTCCCCCCCCCCCCCCCCTTCCGTTTTTATACACCTCGGAGTGAGAGATGGAGATCAGGTGCACAGAGGAGGACTGGCCAATGCTGACAACATTGCCAATTTCTGAAACGGATCGCTACAACCTTCATCACATTTCAAGTGCGTTCCCAAGTTTTACATATTGCATTTGTGAAAGGAGCTTAGTTGTAATTTTCCTTGATTTAATTTGTCTCAATTTAAATAAACTTAAAAGGTTATTTTAAACTCTTGTGTACGAAACTCACGAATGCCTATAATAAAGTGTCTAGCACAAAATATGTATGCGCACAGTTCAGCATCACGTAACTCGCTTGTTTCTGCACCTACCATAATCAAAGAATTCATAATCAGATTATCAAAGCTATTAAGACCAAAAGAATGTGGCTGTTTAATAGGTTCCTATTTTTCTAAAACACTTTCCACTTCTCTGTTTCAGAAATGTCTTGAAATATTTTGAAGAGGCTCTTAATGCACTTCCTCCTCTTCTTCTTCTTCTTCTTCTTCTTCTTCTTCTTCTTCTTCTTCTTCTTCCTCTTCTTCTTCTTCCTCTTCTTCTTCTTCTACTTGTCGGTCTGGGTGGCTCAGTTGGTTAGGCGTTGGCCTACTGTCCCAAGGTCACGGGTTCAAATCCGCATCAGACGATGGTTTTTAAGTGTGTTTTAAAACGACAGCCCCATGTCACTAGATTAACTGGCGTATAAGAGAACTTCTACGGGACAAAGTTCCGGCACACCCGCGATGCTGATGTGATCCTGGCAATTCACAACTCCTCTTCCTTCTGACATCCTCTAGGACTTATAAACCAGAGCCTGTGGTCAGATACCTATAGGGGAGCTGATGAGCCTATGGAGCGGACAGCGTGAAAACCTGGAAGCGAGTGGTCAGCCCAGCAGCAGGTATGAAAGTGAGGAAGAGGAAGATATGACATGCAGGCGGAATGGATGAATGGAAAGGTGATGAGGAGCAGTTGATGGAATCAGTGGTAGGGGAAACTAGAGAACTCGCACAAAAACCACCCAGACGCCGCTCCGTCCATCACAAATACCACATGCTGGTCACTGGGATCGAATAGCTGGAGCCATATAACGGCTGAACGGATATGTTGAATATTTTCGGAATTGTATTTCCAAAATCAGCGTGACAATGCCAGTTTCAATTACTTTCTCTCGTATTTCTCTTCTAAAACTGACTCACAGAAACACAGTCCTCTAGCTTATGTTATCATGATCTAGGATTGGTCGTGAACTTGCAACCCGCAGCTGCTCTGTTCTCTTGTAAAATTGACCCGTAGTCTACTGTCTTTCTCTGTCTCACAAACAACTGGCTTCTACGATCAAACTCTTTGAACTTGCTTTGCATAACAAAGAAATCCGACGCGACGATTAAATGTCCGAAACTGTCTCTGACGAATACAGAGCTGTCTCATTCATCATTTAAGGACTCCGAAAAACTCCCCTCTCTTGCCGCCACGTTCACTTAAATAAGCGAGAATGAGGCTGCACGTTTTATAAACAAACTGTTACACGAACAGTTTCTCGAATAGTCTAGAATAAATTGCCTTTGTTCCGGCTTGCTCCATTGTTTACCGGTCATGCAGTGGTGTGAGATAGCTTGACTTGAGCGTCTTTGATGGCCGCTGCCGATCGGTGCCATATTGTCAATAGTTGAATATTTTAAAATGATTTCCTTTGGATAAATTAGTAGGTTGCATTTGCATAAATCTTAAGAGATGCTTAACATTATAATTTTAAATTAAGTTTAATATTCTGTGCCTAATTGTGATTTTTTCTTATTCAAGAGGAGGAAAAATTAATTTACGGAGCCCCATGCGTTGGAATGGCACAGAGGGGGACTGTGGGCCTCACCCGAAGGTACTACTCCACTAAAAATCTCCACCGGAGAGAGTTCAGGGAAGGATTTCGACAATACCGCGAAAAGCACCTGCGAATTCGGGGTGAAAGTATATAGGCCGGCCACTTGGGCCTAAGCCAGGTGAGAGTGGCTGGAAGGACGCAACCAGACCGTGGCCCTGATTACGCCCTTGGGAATTTAATGTGGTATTGAAGGAAGTAGGTGGTATAGGTATTGAAGGAGTCATTTGGTGTTAATACTGCTTCCGTCGTCCACGACCGTGTGTTGGTGGAAGCGCCGTAGTGTGCTCGTGATGGATGGGCATGTTGTCCGGCGGAGGCCGCCCCTCCAGCATCGTCAGGAGACTGCCACCTCTTCCTTTATGAGCCTTCGGAGCGACGGGTGGTGTTCTTCCATCGGTGCGGTGCAAGTCGAACTTGTTTGGAACGGAATGTATTGTAGGACTTCGTGGTTGTCGAAAAACATTCCCCAGAATTCCAAAATCTCCTCCTCCAGGGTGGCGATCTTTACAGTGATGGCAACTAACTCTGCCTGTAAATCCTCCAGTTTTTGGAGGATTACGGTAACAGAGGCGTTGTCCGGTCCGGCTGTCGGTTTGACTGCAGGCTGGCTCTGGCCTAAACTGCCCTGCGTCAGGCGGGCCTGGCGCTGGCTGGTGTCGACCGCTGCCTTCTGCTGTGGTGCTGCGTTATGGTGCCGCGGACGCATCGGGCAGCAAGCTTGCCCGAAGTGTTGGTCATGCCCCCACCAAGAAGCGCAGAAGCGGTGTCATCGTCTGAAGTCGTGCTGGAGCCAATTGGCGGTGTCGTTGGGGGCACCACAGTAGTGGCACTTCGGCGTTTCGGTGCAGCTTGCGGCCATGTCCGTAGAGGCAGCAGAGTCGGCACGGTGTTGTCCAGTTGGTCCGACTCGGATCTATCCAGAGGGATTCGTCAAGGAGCTCCAGACCGCTGGAGAGGGCAGCGTTATAGTGGCCCTTGTCCCGAAAGACAAACAGCACGAGCGGTGCAGGTTCCCTCCTGGACTGTATCCGCGTGGTCTTCGAGACTGAAGACCACAGCTTGGTGACGAAGCTCAGGAGAAGCTGCGTCGGGAGCTGACGAGAGACGCCAACAACCACGTTACTAAAAGTGCCGAGGACTATAATTGCGGCGGCAATAGGCGATGGAGGTGCTCTCTCCTTGGAGTGCGCCGGGTTGGGCGAGCCAGCTGCGCCGGTGTCTGTGGTGTTGTTTCTTGGCTTCTTGGCTACGGTTGTAGCAGGAGCTGCCGATTCTTTCCCATGTTGATGCTAACAGTGACGTCTCGAGGTGAAGTGCTAATCGTTAAGTGTTTAAATCGCTTTATCACATAAACTTTCATGGCACAAGGCTTCTGCATTAACCATTCAGGGAAAAGAGGAAGGAAAGAGAATCCGGAGGAACATATAACAGCTGGGTAAGATTATAATAAACGGAGTTTATAAGTTAAATATTTGACAGAAGTAGGTAGTTAAAAAATGCGTTAAAAGAATTTATAAAATATTGCAGTCTTCGTAATAGCTGCTAGGAGAGCGGGGCACAGAGAACCAGAAGAAAAAGTATCTAAAGATATTATTATGCACATACTATTTTCTCTTTCTTGGCAAATTCTTTCAGCGCCACATTCTTCACACATTCATGTCACGAAAAAAAGTGGCCAGTGAAAAATGCGGTCTGTAAAAAAAGCTATCAATCTTCCTAGAACAGGTACACGAAGAGGGATATAGGGTGGTGGTGGAAAAAGACACGGTTTATAAAAATTGAGGTCTGCCAAAAAATAGGTTAAGTTAGGCTAGGTTAGGGTGGAGTTCTAGCAATGCGTATCTGAAGAGCTGACATATTGAAGAATGTTCCTCCCTAGCTCTCATCTTCGCCTCTAAATAAGCTTCATCGGGTGCTCCACACCGATGGTCACATACTTTTAAAATATTGTTGCTCCTATCTGACATTCAGTGTGCGATATACGACCGACTTTTTTTCATATCTACGATTTAAATTATTAAATCTAAACAGTCTCTCTAGCAATGCTCTGACCGCTTATTACACATTTCTTTTGACCGTTTATTTTCCTGACCGCTTTTTCCTACATTCCTCTTAAATACTGTAACAAATCCGACTTCTGACACCAGTGTGACAAATGACAAGTCCAGTTACTTTGTCTCTTTATTTCCAGTTGCAATTCACATCTGTTCTGTCCTCTCGTAACCTTGACACGTCTTCACTGTCTTTTTCTAACCGAAGACAAACCTGTTCCACAAACTGCTTCCGACTCACCAAAACTGCTTCAAAAAGTAAACAGATCCGACGTGACGATTAAATGTGTACAACTTTTTCTAGCAACACTTAAACTCTTTCAACACTCACTGTACACACCACACACACAGGCAGAGAGAGAGAGAGAGAGAGAGAGAGAGAGAGAGAGAGAGTTAAAGTTAACAGCTGCCTTGTTCATCGCATTGCAACTCCGAAGAATTACTCTCTCTCTCTGTCTCTCTCACCACCGCATTCGCTTATACAGGCGAGAACGACGTGGCACGGATTATTCTCGAAATCTACTTTTTCATAAATAAGCCAGCAGTCAAAAGTTTCTAGAAATGCGTTACTCTGCCGCTATCATAGTCTTTGTTTTGACCGCCCCATTGTCGTCGGGCCGCGTATTTACAAGCAATGGTGTGAGGTAGTTTTACCTTACATAGACTTTATTATCCATACTCCACACAAAAATCAAATTCGATGTAGAGATGTCTGCGAAAATACAAGAAGTATTTAGGTTCCCTGAATTTAAAAATTGCATTTTTAGGAAAAAGACCCTGTGTGTGTGAGTATGTGTGTGTGTGTGTGTGTGTGTGTGTGTGTGTGTGTGTGTGTGTGTGTGTGTGTGTGTGTGTGTGTGTGTGTGTGTGTGTGTGAACTCGAAAGCGAAATGTGGGATATATACCGTGATCTTTCATGCGTGTGACCAAAATAAGTTCAAGAAAATCCCATACTATCCTTTACATGGGACAATTTTTCTTTATTTCTTCAAAAATTCCTATTGAGTAGTTTGGTTAGAGTCATAAAGGTCTGAGATATTTGCATGACAAATTTGTATGTTGAATATCTTGGAAATGGCTTACAAAGCCCTCTTCATTCTGAACTCGTTTTGTATATTTTTATATACGTGTTAAACCACCGGAGATGGACGAAAGCCCACGTACAGTTTGTCTAAAACGTCGTGACACTCCGTATGCGCGAGTGAGGAGAAATGCGGAGAAGTGTTGAGAGTGATGGGGGAGCAAGTGACTAAGTTATCAGAACTTGGAGACTGCCACGTTTACAACATATGGACTTGTTATTCTCGCGGCAACTGACTGACCCCCACTTCTCTTTTATGCAAGTAGACTGCTCAGTTCTACTACGCATCTTTGCTTCGGGAGTGGGGGAATGCCAGGACGTTTTAGCCAAGCTGTACTATATGAAAACTCTAGGTCTCGTAAAAACGCTCATTTTATGTGTAATAAAGTAATGACTTTTGTGGTATTAAGCATTTCCTACTTATTCGTCGTTGTTGGCGTGAATTTTCAAATGTGTACTTATACACTTTTGAAGCAGTTAGCAATTCAGCTGTTTCTTTTGGTCATCCAAGCATACGCGTATCGAAACCAGTATATAATGAACAGTGATATTTTAAATATTTGACTATCTCTCCTTCAACAAAATGTGTAATGAAACTATTTCTACAAACCTCACGTAATTAACATGAAGCAGATAAGAGAACAAGCTTTTGTAGAACAGTTTATAAAACAGTGGATAGAGAAAGTCATGTGAAATTAACATACCGCATCTTTCTCCAAGTTTATTCGTTCAAAGGTCATTGTATGTTATGGACAACATTTCTTCAGGATCAAGAATGACAATCAACAATTTTTTATTTATGTACAGGGATTCACAATTTGAAAGTGAAGGAAATTGTCACACAGAGGGCCTCCGAGTAGGTAACTGGAATAGCACCGCACGCAGGCAATAGTGGGCCCTTTGTGTTTCCAACTTGACTCCTGGCAGGAAGGGATAAAGGGCGATCAGATCCAGACGGGTAACCTAACGCTTCCAACATAATAACATAGCCAGCACAACCCAGTGGTTCCCGGGAATAGATGAGACAGCTCTCAGGAAGGAAACAAATGGCCGCGTCGTGGCCGAGTAATTAGACCATTCGCCTCTCACCAAAGCGGCTCGGGTTCCATCTCAGGTGAGCTCGTGTGGGATTTATGGTGACACAGGAGTGGGTTTCCTCCGGGTTCTCCGGTTTCCCCCGCCATCTCATTTCACCGGTGCATCATTCCATGCATCATCAGTATCACCACCTGCGGTGCCGCAAGTAGTAAAAGTGAGCGTTAAACACTACCAAAAAAGGAAGAAAAAGAGGTCCAGCAGTCCTGGCAACCACTAGGGAGAAACCTTACCATATGTAGTCCAAATTCTAACGTGCTGCCGCAGCACACCAACCGCCGTTGTCTGGCCCTACAACGGAAATAGATGAAAGGAAATAATGGGGATAGGAACTATGTGGCAGAAAGGAAATCATACCAGCATTTGCCTACCCACACGGGGAAGTCACGAAAACAGCCGTGATTGAATGGCTGTCCCTACGGGAATCGATCCCAGACCTGTAGAATGGAGTAAGTAACAGGGAGGAATAATGTGATTTATATAAACTCTAGTTGCTGTATGTTTTTTTTTTCCCTTAAATAAAATCGCACTTTGTTTACGATAGTGTTTGAGAATATTGTGCGTTATTTGAGTGACAAATTTGTACTCTTATATTTAAGACGACAGTGTGACCTTGGATAAGAGGAGCGTGTGGAGTGCGTGTGTGACCGTAATAATGGCGGTAAAACACAAAAGGAAAAAAAGACTACAGGCAACTAACGACTGTGTGGGTGATTGAACAGTGATAACACCAGCAAGGTCTAGAAGCTTCTCGCTAATTCTGCTGAGTTATCATTGCACGTACGCATGGAGGGTTCTCGAAGGTCACGTGACGCCGGCTCCAGTATAAATAATCTCCCGAGAAAAGCAACTGACTAAAATTTTTAACGCCTGTCTGCAGCAAGGCTATTTCCCCTCTACCTGGAAACGAGCCAAGGTAATTATGCTCCCAAAGCAAGGGAAAAGCACCAGGCAACCGCAAAACTACCACCCCATTAGTCTTTTGTCTACTATTGGTAAATTTCTCGAAAAACTTATACTTTTTCGACTTCAAAAACAAGTTTCGGAATCTCATGAACTATCAAATTCACAGTTTGGTTTTCGAAAAGGACATTCTACTGATTTACAGCTTCTCAGACTAACTGATGACGTAACAGAGCAATTTAACAATGGGGCTTCAACGTTGGCGTTATTTCTGGACGTAGAAGCCGCATTCGACCGGTGCTGGCACAATGGTCTTATTTACAAACTGCACCACAATTTCCCGGCTCTTCAAAATTATCTATATTTGCTGCACAATTTTTTAGAAAAACGGAAATTTTACGTCCAAGTGGGCCGCTCCTCCTCACGGGAGAGAGTGATGCGGGCTGGCGTCCCACAAGGGGCAATTATGTCACCCTTTTTGTACATATTATTCACCAACGATTTCCCAGTGGACGCCAGATGTAAGGTCGCCATGTACGCCGACGACACTGCAATATACAACCACCATAGAAATCCCCGTTTTGGCCTTGCAGAAATGCAACGTTATGTTAACAACTTCCTTTCATGGCAACATGACTGGAAAATCAAAATTAATCCCAACAAATGCCAGCTGATTCATTTCTCTAAGCGGCATCACACTTTGGCAATGGACCTAACGGTCGGTGGTCGGGTATTGCATTGCCGTCGGCAAGTTAAATACTTAGGGGTTACCTTGGACCGCACAATGTGCTGGTCCACCCACAAAAAATAGCGCCAACAAAGGCAGACAGCGGCTAAAGTTATGCGCCCCCATCTTCCGCAGCAAACAGCTGCAATTGAAGTCCAAACTCGTCCTGTATAAAGCTTTTATTTTATCAGTAGTTCTATACGCGTGTGTGGCCTGGGCAAATGCCTCAAAAACCGCCCTGAAGACCAGCCAAACCCTCCAAAACCTCTCCCTCCGAAAAATCCTCTCTGCTCCCATCCTAACCACTAATCAAACCCTTCACCAAGAAACCCAGACCCCATCCATTCCCGAGGCAATTACAAAAAGAGCCACTGCCGCGTGGGCGCGCATCAGAAACCACGACAATTATGTCATTGCCAATATCGGCAAAGGTGAGCCGAAGCATCGGAAGCATGCTCGTATTAAAATGTTTTAAACGTCACTCGGCTCACCGACTGATGCGCGTCCACGCAAACACGCTACCTTAGAGGCCTGCACCCCAGGGAACTGCACCCTGCCCCGCCCAGGATAACCGCGGAGTGTACATAGTGTATATATAGTGTATATAGTTAACGTGTGTATATAGTTCTTTGTTATAATGCTGGGACGCATAGTTACGTGTGCCCAGCAAACATGTGCGAGCGGGACGCTCACTTGAAGTGCCCACTGTGCGTGCGTGTATGTATGTGTGTGCGTGCATGAGGGCATATCACATGATATGCCAGAGTGAATGAGAGAATGCATGTGTGTAAAAAATATGTATATAGCAAGAAAAAAGCGAAAAAAGACAAAGACAAAATATAAACACATACCCAAGAACTATACACAAGAGAACTGTTCTCGGTGGCCCAAAAGAGGGTCACTGTGTGGGTTTTCTTAAAACCCAATGTATATTTGTTGTAAATATCAAAAAATTGTAAATCCAATGATAAATTAAGTCTGTACGCTGGGCCCCATGTACCAGCACCAGACAAAATTCTTTTAATAAAATAATCTGAATCTGAATCTGTGCAAGTCGCCGTGAACAGTTAGTTTTTAGTTACGAGAGCGAGTCGGCCAGCCTGTCAGTGAGTACGTATGTGTCGTCGAGCGATTGTATCGTAGTAGTCAAGATGTAAAGGACAGAGAAACTGGAGTAAGACATTAAAAGACTAAGAAAGATTATCAGAACAACAATTGTTATTTGTAATAACAGAAAACAACATAAACTGTGTTAGTAGTGAGAAGAAGATTTTACATTTGCAGTACAATTTAGAGGACAATAAAGTGGTAGAAAGGAATATATTAGTGATCTTATGAAAGGAACAGCATTGCAATTTTCCGCATTTTTACTTCTCCTCCTTGTATTTTTTTAATTCTATTAAACTGGTATGCATAACTAATTGAAGTTCAGAAGATAGCTGATTATAGTAAGAAGAAGAATGCAAAAGTGGATTCTGTATTGCAAGTAGTTTTAAAAGAAAAGGTACATAAATTCACATGTTTTAAGAGTAACTTTTATTATTTTTCTGCTTGAGGAAATAATTTTTATACACTCAGCCACATACGCTATCAATGCAAATAAACTTTTGAAATAATTGTCATGATTTATATTTTTGGGAAAACCCACTTGGTAATTTAACTCACTAAGGTGCAATGTCTGTATGTTGAGACTACCTTGTACTCTTAAATAAATTTGCAATTACTTTAATAGTTAGTAAAGGTGAAATAGCTGGCGCCACTGTAGGTGATACACGACTAACTCAGGTACCACGCGCTGGTTGAGTCCAGTCGGTGCGGCGCGGCGGGAGTGTCATAAAACCGGCTACTGTTTTACGCCTAACAGTAAACAGAATTATTACTACAGTAGCAGTTTCTCGACTTTAACAGACGTCATCACTAATTCTCTTATTGAAATGCATGTCTGTATCTAAGTAACAGTCGCTGCGGTGATTCCTTGGCGCTGTACACCAACTGACAAGCTACGCGGCTGTGCGCCTTTCTTTCGCTATCTTGGCAAACATTATTTTTTCCAAATACTTATTTATAACTTAAATGAATTAAAACAATAACTGTTCGTGGGCACAAAGGAAGTACATATATTTTGTAAATAACTATGGTGTTCATGGCAAGATCCTCAGTATGGACCAGAGAGATCTCTCCGAAAATTCAAGATCTAGTAAGAAGCCGGGTCCTGCATTGTTCAAGCGGAGGCTAACTACTCAAAAATATATAAATTAAAATACCACATTTTAAAGACATTCATGACAAATTTGTGAATAGCTTCTGAAATACCTTGATCATTCAATAACTGGATATGCATGATCTTACGACACAATGTAAAGCTCGTTAAATATGTCACACACATTTTTTGTGAGGTCACACATTTCCGAGATATTCCCTGTTATTGGTTTAAATTTTCCAATTCTTATACTATCCTCAAATGGGAAATTGTTATTTGTTCTCTCAATGTCTCTCTGTCTCTGTCTGTCTGTCTCTCTGTCTCTCTCTCTCTCTCTCTCTCTCTCTCTCTCTCTCTCTCTCTCTCTCTCTCTCTCTCTCTCTCTCTCTCTCTCCGGCCATGCAAAGAGAACAGAATTTCAAAGCCACCACATGGTGATGAACTGTTAAAAATTTGACCATCGCTTAAGCCTACTTCATTCCCTTATTTGTATTGCATCTATAAGAAAATGAATAATAAAGGCATTTGTATAAATGTTCATCTAACGTGAAGTAAGAATACTTTTTTTGAAGAGTGGTTAGAAAGAGTAAACGCAATGCGCGCCGGCGTGTGTGTGTGTGTGTGTGTGTGTGTGTGTGTGTCTGAGAATAGCATAACAGAAGTGAAAAGTCAGTTAAATTCAAACTTGGTAAATAAGTTCAGCAACCTCCAAGAATGCGACACAAAATTTTCTAGAAAATCACCCTTTACATGGCATATTTTTCAAAAACTTTGATTTTATAAACAATGACCAACGATTTTGAATAAAATACCATAAGTTTAAGATATTTTTTAAGACAAATGAAATTTATAACTTCAATTTTCTGGGAATGTTCTCACAAGTCCTCTTCACTCTGGATGACTTTTGCATACCTGGTAAACGGTGAGAGCTAGACGAAATCTTAGTGCAAAAAAAGTGTATATTTTTTAAAACACAATTTAAGTGAAATAGGTTTTTTTTTTTTTTTTTTTTTGTGGAATAAACCATTTCGGAGATATTTCTTGTTATTTGTCTGAATTTTCTAATGCTTATACTGTTCTTAAACGGGAGGTGGTTATTCTTGCACCTACAAGAAAATCAGCAACAGGATAATTTCTGTAAATGTTTATCTCGACTAACATGAAGTAGATAGAGGAATAAGAGTTTGTAAGAATAGTTTGTACAAAAATAGAGAAAGTCATGCGATTGCAGCACTTAGATTTTCTTTTTCTTTATTTCTTTCTCGCCGTTCATTCAATGAGAACTGAATATCAAAGCCATCATTTACCGACCAGCTCTTAAAATATCCGATTATTGCATAAGCCTACTGTATATTTCCCATTGTGGCTACAGTGAATTGTTTAATGAAACCAGTTTTACCAATGTTATATCGATTAACATGAAACATCATAGTAAGCAGAGAAAATTATGTAAGTGCAACCCACTGAATTTTGTAAGCCTGAACTAGTGCACAGTGGGTATTTAGATGATCACAATTTCACAATTACAAATAATATTGTACAAGGCTGCTGTGATGTGTGTCTGGTTTAATTAATTAGTATGCTGATACAGACACAGGTTTTATGATTACATTATCACATAGCATGTATATGTACAGTCTCTCCCGTTAATGCTGTCACAACGGAAGCAGTATCATTCCCAACATTGTATGTCCTCTGCTGATAGGGGTATTTGTTAGACATGGCGAATGCCTTGAAGTTGCGCAGTGATTTATAAGACCACAGGGGTGTCAGATTGGTATTTCTCCGACTTCCGTGTGGTAAACATTGCGGTACAATGCATAATTAAGTACAATGCCCGCTCGCGTTATTAGTGATGTCTTGTTTATTTCAAGTAGGAAACAGACATCAATTTTTATGACGTCACTCGTGCAGATTATAGCGAGGCCATTCACCATGGCTACAAAATACATCAGTACCTGAATGATTCTGTAAACACAGCAGCTTTGCTATGGCTTTCTCTAAGGTTCTAAGAGTCTGAGTTTATTGAGTTTATACAGTGGTGGGGCTCAAAAGAATAAAAATGTAGGTACACAACATGAGAACAACTAAAACAAAACAATTACAGAAAATGCAAAACACTCTCATGTTTTACCAGGGATTTAGATCAACCGATGTCCAATTCTAGTTTAACTATGAGTTTTATGTAGTACTTTTTTTAAAAAAAAGAAATAGCTTAAGATCAGCTGCAAGTCAGCACTTCACTGCCATAGCCGCAGTAGCGACCTGCTTGTCTTCCAAACAATCATAAGATTTGATGCGAAATGTGGCGAATCCTACAAATAAATTTAAAGTATAACTTATCATATGTATTTTAAGATTTGTAGTTACAGAATACAACAGAGTAACTTATGTGTCATTTCCTCTCGCAACACATTTATAAAACTATCATTGTGTTAAAGATAACGAAAAAATAGGAAAGAAATTTAAATTCCATAATTATATAGTTGAAATAAATATGTATACTCTGTATTCAAACATATCCCACAGATGAATGGTTTACAATTATTCATCCTTGTCGTGTGCTCAAGTTGCAAAATGTGACAAGCCGCCACTGCACAAACAGCTCCTACACACAAGGCAACAGAGACATGCTGGGACATTACTGTTATGACGCCATTAAGGGGGCAAGTGTAGCTACATTATATAGCATTAAGCCCCAGGTACTTAAAACAGCAGGTACATCAGAGTAGAAAAAAAAGAGCCAAAACAGCCGGTGAAATCAGCAGGAAAACATGCAAAGCTGTCAATGATGTTACCATGCGTCACCTCTCACGTAAATCGGCTGCCAGCTGCTCCGGTGGTGAACTCTGAGACATTTTTCTCAGATGTATGCATGGGCGCCAGTTAAGTTCAGTCATTAAGTCAATGGAGGATAATGATGATGTGTCTCAAGCGACTGTTGGAGGTTGAAGAGTTTAACCGTTTCTGAATCGCTCTAAATTGTAACTTCAGACATATTTAGACTTTACTACGTTGCCGTGAATCTCAGAAACGCTACACTGAAGATTCCTGGACTGAGGTACTGATCAGGTTAACACTCCTGTAAGATTTTCAACACGAAGAGAAAAGATACGTTTTGTTAAGTCCCGCCTACAAGCATCACATACTGGTTCAACAAATTTAGCTGCTCATTCACATCTGAAGCACAATTTTCATTCACTTGCAAAACCCTAAGAGATTAGTTACGTTAGCAATTTTCAGACTTTTCTCGAATGTCTAAGATAACTGAACAGAGCTGAATTACAGGAAGCTTATTACCTTAACTACGATAGCCTAATTGTTTTTCCTTGACACGAAACTCGCTAATGACTTCATCCTCTGATAGAAACTAATACTTATTACATCATGCATTGATTTTAACATACGAAAATTATTTATTGCAATTATTTTTTTATCTCCCTATCTCTCTTCGTCCTTATTCATTTATTACTTTTACCCATTAATAACTGCAGTATCAGAAAGCTTTTTCATGAAAGATTAATTTTTATTTCTCGAATCTCCTTCCTAAATTTCTCCGAATGTTCCAGATTTTTTAATAAAGGTTCTAGATATTTAATCTATATTTATTTTTAAGATGCAAAATAAAAAAAAGTTTCATAGGAACACTGGAAGTAAGATCACAGAAGGAATAAATAAACACACCCCTCTCCCTGATAAGCAGTGATAATTACAAAAGACCCGTATCTAGCCAAGGAAGGGAAAGAGTCGAATTGAATGAGTTATGAAAGTTCTAAAGTATGAAATCTTTGAACTATTGGTTCTTTAAAGTGAAAATGAGTGAACCATTTATTTTTAAGTAATTTGTTCACTCGGTCCTCGGCACTAAATTGCACTAAATTGTTTATATATATATATATATATATATATATATATATATATATATATATATATATATATATATATATATATATATATATAGTGCCTTGGCTCCCTTCATCTATTATTATAACTAGGGTTAGGATGTTTATGACATGTCATATTTTTGTCCTTACACCCATTCTCAGTGTAAACATAAATTAAGCACTTATTTCACATTTTTAATCCTAATTAGACAGTTTTTATTTTGCATATTAAGTCATATTTTTGTCATTTTGATGGTTGTGGTCATATTTTGATCATATCTGTCATATTTTGTCATATTTCGCTTATGAATTCGATAATTTTTATAGTTTTGGTCAATTTTGATCATATCTGTCATATTTCATCATATCTCACTTATGAATTCGAAAAGAATACAATTATGCAATAAATGCACTAAATGGTCAAGTTAACATTTTTTGGAAAAAGAGTCACCAATAATTTGGTTTTACTGTAACTGGAATTTCATGAAGGGACAATAACAGTGCAGGTACCACGCACATACTAAGCTAACAATGCCGGCTTATCCTTGCCAATCTCTTCTTGTTATTTTTAAAACATTTTCAGTTCAGTTCACATTTGAAGTCGTATCTGGAGGTATTAACATGCCGAAAGTTAAATGTTCTGAAAGTGTAAAACTAAAAGGTTTTGTTATAGAGTTTGGAGAAAAACATTTCAGCACTGATGGGAAAATTCTTTACTGCAAAGCGTGTGAAGTGAAAGTGATGTCTGCAAATCGATTAAATGTTCAGCAGCATTGTGATACAGTCAAACATGTGAACAGCAGAAATAGACAATCAGTTCAAGAAACGAGAAAGAGACTTTTGTACGATGCAACAGCCTCTTAGACATCAAGGAAAGTGTCAGATTTCTTGAAGGACCTGTGTGAGATGATGCTGTCTGCCAACATCCCTCTAAAGAAGGTTAAAAACGGACAGTTGCTAAAATATATGGAAAAATAAACAAGTCATACAATTCCAAACAAATCTGCACTGAGAAAAATAACACTGTGTGTTATGACAGTATGGTGCAAAAAATCAGAAATATTGTAGGCAACAATAGAATTTGGGTTTAAATAGATGAAACTACAGACACTTGTGGGAAATATGTTGCTAATGTTATTCTTGGCACGCTATTTCCTGATCGCCCTGGTGATATATTTTTGCTCGATTGTGAAGCGCTTGAAGCAGCAAACCATTCTACAATTCCTGTACTTTTTGACGACGCTATGAAGCTGCTGGGGGATGGTGAAGTAAAACGGGAACAAGTTCTACTGTTTGTCAGCGATGCTGCGCCAAATGTGGTGAAACCTGGCAAAGGCCTTAAAATGCTCTAACCAAAAATGGTGCATTTAACATGCCATGCTCATGGTTTGCACAGAGTTGCAGAGGAAGTAAGAGTGCATTTTCATGATGTTTATAAATTGGTATCAAATGTGAAAAAAATTTCTAAAATCTCCAAAGACACTGACAAAATTTCAACAATACAGACCTTGACTTCCACTCCCCCCCCCCCCCCCCCCAGCCAATAATGACAAGATGGGGTACATGGCTTAGTATAACTGAATATTGCTGCGAAAATTATGAAGCTATTGAGGAAATTAACAATGAATTTGACAATCGGGAGGCATTTTCCATTAAAATTGTCCAAGAATTGTCCTCCAGCAGCTTGAAGGGAAATTTGGAATACATCAAGTCAAATTGTGGAGCCATCACAAGAGCAATTTCTCATCTAGAGAAGGTTGGTTTGGAACTGTATGAAATATTGCAGCAAGTTAAAGGTATAGGAAGTGAGCTAGCACATGCAAAAGGAAGTGTTGGGGTTGCTGAAAAGAACAAACTTTGTAACGTGTTGAATGGAAATGTGGGATACATAACACTGTGTAAAATGCATATTCTAAGTGGCGGTGATGCTGTTCTGGGAGAAGATGAACCAAAGCTAAATTGCAATGACTTGACCTTTTTTAAATATGCACCTGTGATGTCAAAAGGAGCTTCTCAAGTTTTAAGACAAACTTAAGTGACAACATGAGAAGATTCCCATATGATAATCTGAAAATGCACGTGGTTATATACTGCAATGCAGACAAAAATGGAAACTGAAAACTCGTACGTAATATTTAGATACTTCATTCATTAATTTAACATTTATCCCCTAATTAATTGGTAACTTAATTTTATAATTAACGCAAATATTCATATTTTATAAGGAAGTGCATAGTCCACAAAATATTGTTTGAAGCCGGTCAATCAAGCACACAGAAAATTCTTTAATTTTAGATGTATGTATATTACAGATAAAACTGTAAATCACCTTTAATATTATTAAAATGTGATTGGCTATTTGAATTCATGCAGAAAATGTAATAATTTGATTCATTGAATGTTTTGAATTAAGAATATTTTAAGAAAATTGGTTCTTTTTTAGCTCATATTTTAGGATTTTTTGGCCATATATAGTCATATTTAAGGGCATATTTTCCAGTTATTTAGATCATAAACATCCTAACCCTAATTATAACTATTATTATTATTATTATTATTATTATTATTATTATTATTATTATTATTATTATTATTATTATTATTATTATTATTATTATTATTATTATTATTATTATTATTATTATTATTATTATTATTATTATTATTATTATTATTATTATTATCATCATCATCATCATCATCATTATCATTATCATTATTATTATGATGATTATTATTATTACTATTAATTATTATTATTATTATTATTATTATTATTATTATTATTATTATTATTATTATTATTATTATTATTATTATTATTATTATTATTATTATTATTATTATTATTATTATTATTATTATTATTATTATTATCAGTAGCAAAACAGCAGTACCAGTACCGGCACCGGCACCGGTGGCGACGGCGGCAGCAGCAGGAGTAGTAGTACTGTTTTTATTGTTATTATACTAGCACTACTGCTACCACCATTATTCAGTTATTTTATATCGCAGGATCACGACAATAAGTGTGTTCCCCATTTCTGAATGTGTACTTTATCAAAATGCAGTGTAACATCTAAAAAGACCACTCTTAAATTCCTTTGCAGATATCACAGAATTGCGTACTAGCTCATGTTCTAATTCAGCGCCTCTCAGGGTGCCTGCAACAGTACGTTGCACGGTGCAGGGTGCAAATTACGCGTACGAAAAGTTGATCTCGGTGCAAACATCCACAAGCTCTCTCGTTGTGCTTGTTTCACTCGGTTTGCCGTCTTCCTCTCCCACACTTTCAGCCATATTTCTACCTCACTGCGTAGCTTTCCTGCGCTGTGCAGTGTTAAACTGATTTAGTTTATTTTTGTGATTAAAGCTGGTCTTTTGTTTTAATGGTCTATAAAGCACTGGTAGAACACTAATTTTTTGATAAAGAATGTTCTTCTGCAAGATGTAGAAACCTCTTTAACAGTTCTTCTCTAGCGGCCCCTGTAGTATGATTTCACCATACATATACTCTGTTATAGTGTCCCTCAACAGATGGTTTTCTTACACACGTAATTATTGTACCGTACATTAAATGTTTGGCCTTACCATGACGACTTTAAAAAAATAAAGAAGTTTCCACTCTGATTTAAAGAACCTTCGGCATTCTTTGCTTTCTTTGGAGTAGATGTTCCATTATTAGGTAGTTATATTGCAGCTGCTTCATTGTAAGCCAGCTGTTTATCAACACACGCTTCCTCGCCTTTTCGCTCTGTAGCGCGCGAATTGAGCCGAACTTAACCGAGTCGCCCCGATGTACGATGCAAGAAACCAATGCACTTTGGGTTGCACTCGGTGTGATTTCAAGCTTTGAGAGACTCTCTGCGGCGTAACTGTTCCAGTAGAAGCTCCTCGGCGGCGTCTAATGCAACTGACACCCTCCCCCACGGGAGGCTTGAGCATTCCTTTGGAAGACTTGGGAAACTGCATGCCGACACAGGTTAACTATGAAAGAACCAAAGTGAAGAGTGAAGTGAAATGGAGCGGAAAGGGAATTTGGGAATTGTAATGAACCATCCCAGCATTCGCCGGGTCAGGAATGGAACTCACGACCTCCTGAATTCGGGCCACAGACTGAGTCACCCGCTGTTTATGGTACAAGCGTTACCACACTGAAAAAAAGAAAAGCTTGAGGTAAAAATCGTCGCGGTAGTTGTTATTCCGTGGACCCTCTCCATCCCCTCGCCGCACAATCAACTTCGCGCTGCGCCCTACTTCGTATGGATTCTCCCTCTTTCTTGGCACATGCGCAGTGATCTATCTTTGCTAAGTAGCGTTACTATTTGAGCTCTGCGATACGCAGCCTATTATGGCTGACAAAATTTAATTGCAGGTGGCAGGAGGAACTAGTCAACATGAAATCTACGTGTCGTAGATTTGGACATGTAAGAAACCTCACGGCTGGCAGAGAGACATCTGAACAAAATTAAGCGGTCTTTCATGCCCAATATAGAATGGAACGCTGAGATCCATAATAGTTAAAGACCGTCTATAAATACAGACTCAATAGCTATTTGGTTGATATCCTTTCTTATACCTTTAAATTATTCACGTTTAAAAATATGTGAGTGATTTATTCAACGTATACAAAATAATGCTAGGAACAATGTCACATAGCTTAACGCTTAATTATTTGCGTTTTTGAGCATATATTATGTTTGATTTTCCAAGATTAAAAACGTTTCAAAAATGCGTTTAAGAACACTTCAAGTCAAGCTGAACTCAGAATTTTTGTTGTATAAACCTCGATCTAAGTTCATGGATATTGATCTAAGATCAAATCTGACCTGAATTTTTCTTCACCTAACTTGATTGAACTTAGAACAGCAGAACTCCAGAATGAAGAAATAAATAGCGCAGCTTCAAATAAAATAATGAAATGGCAAGTACGAGATACATTTTGTTTTATAATAGGACCATTGTTTCAAAATGTATTAGACCAAAAAAAAAAAAAAAAAAAAAAAAAAATTACAGGATAAAAAAAAACATTATTCCTAACCTAGAAATGTAAAATGTGAAGCTATTTTGTGTTATAAAAAGCGAAATCATTTTGCAGATGTGTTCTTTATATTTAATGAAATGTGTTGCACTTATATATGCTTTGATTAAATAATTGGTAAAATATACAAATAAAAAGGATTAATAAGATAAATATATAAGTAGCCTCAAATTAAAATCCCCAACGGCTTCTTTCCATGCAGTTTCTTTCTGACAAATGAAACTGCTTCTTCTCCCGCCACCAACATGATTTGTTTTCCTTCGCAGGTGAAATTTGACGATATTTTTCATTTTTGTTTCACACCATTTTCATATCGTATTGCGCTCTATCGAATGCGTCTGAAGCTAAAAAACAAGTGATTACTGTTGTCCGAAAGAGACTATTTTCAGCTGTTTTACGACATAACCAAACGTTATATTACGAACTAAATTCAGAGTTGAGCTGAGAGTCGGTGTTCTTAGACGAGTTTTGTACAATGCGATTCTACAGTGATCTTAGTTCATGTTATTAAGATTAAATCTGATCTCCAGTCAGCGATGTTTATGCAACATAGCCTTAGTTCTGTAGTATCATACAAGCCAACAGGATCGCTCGGTGCATGCCCGAACCTCGTGCCTGGTCTGTGCTATTATGACTCCACATAAAGGTTTAGGTTTTACAACGAAGACAGCATGGTGACCTACATAGTTATTATTACTATCACCCACCACCCCCCCCCCCCCCCGCAGGAGAAAGGGATGAAGTGAAGAAACCACAGCAGGCTACAGGGCACATATTGATACACCAAAGAGACGTCCGGAGGTCCGGTCCCACTGCTGGAGCTGTCTATTATGAACGACCAGTCCACCAAGCAGTCCTCTGGTGTTCCATTAAGCAAGAATTCGCGGTATCTGTCCGGCAGATTCGAAGAAAACGGAATGACAAGGAAATGATGGAAAGGAGATTATGGTAGATGAGAAACCATCTCAGCAGGGAAAAACCAAACCACAAAAACCCAAGTTAGAGTGGGCAGTCGACGGGACCTCCCGAATGCAAATTGCCGCCTCGCTCGGTCTATATCACATGCCTATTGGATATCAAACCAACACAGGCAAGTCAACGTTGGTGAACAGAGAGCAGTGCGCATGCGCATGGTCTACGTCTTCGTTTGTTGTGATGTACAGTCCGCACGGTGCTTCAACTTCTATATTTTTGTTTATACTACGTACATTTAAAATGTGTTAAACGCAGACAGAAATGCGCACGCCATAGCTGTTACACCAGCTGCAAGAACCAAACTGATTGATCCAGCATTTGAATTCGGTTGCTACCGCTTAACCTTGAACCATTCCGCCGCTGAATCCTTCTCTGTCTCAGCCTAGCCTCTTGTTGTGAACACAGGCTCAATGACCTCCTAAGGTCAATCCCACCACAGGAGGAGGGCGGCAGGCAGGGAGGGAGGGGGGTGTAACAATGAACACACGCCAATAGACTGGATGATGAACCTCTTTGTATGAGAATCATGTGGAGTAACGAAGATACAAAATGACAAATGCTGCGGTACGTCATCACACAATACACTGGTATGCTATTTAATGCGATCTGTGTCTTGTTGTTGATGAGTGTACAACACACGTGAGGACTGCTTTTTCCTCGCAACGCTCGAGTTAAAGATCCGCGATCGCTCAAATCTTTTCTTTCTAACAACAATAACAACCAAGCTTCTCCAGGCACTATCCTTTGTTTTTATTAAAAACAATTCTGAACAAATCTCATTTTCCTACATCAAGTTAATCGAGATAGAAAATGTTTCACTATATATTTCATTAAGCACAGTATTACGTGTGATTGGCTCAAAAAATCGATTTTTTTTTTGTGTCTCACGGATTTTACGAATCCAATAATGAATTACAACATGGATATTCTTCACATTTAAGCCCTTTAGATGGAGATTTAAATGTGGCGACTACTGGGTTCACGCCTCTTTTAAATACCACTACCAACATTCATATTAAATTTTCTATAACTTAATAGCTGCACAAAAATTTGCTCAAGAATTGATAAGAGAGCCTAGAATTTAAAAAAAAAAAAAAAAAAAAAAGCAGCTTGAACAGTTAGAATAAAGATCAACGACCATCGCAACAAAGAGATCATTGTGCAGAAATGTCTTAAATTTTAAAGGGTTATCCAAAAACACATTAATTTAGTTCGTTGCATTTTTCCGCAAGTTTAAATTTTAGAGCTCTGGGCACACTTTTCTCAGAAACTACTTAAGTTAGAGGACTGAAACGTTTTGAGATGTTACAAATCATCTAGGATAATTTTTATCTGCAATATATTGCATTTTTAAAAAGTATAAATTATGCATTTTAAGTGAAATAATCTATTTTTTTTTCTATTCGCAAATTTTTAGAGCTTATAAAAATCAATCCACTTGCATAGTTCATCATTAATTACTCTGTCTCCTAAAGTTGGAAAATTGCTAAACAAAATTGTGGCAGGCATGTGTTCCTAACTAATAACATGGGTTTTAAAGTTTTATTTATAGTAATAACTTAAAAAGTCTATTGAGAAAAATTATGAAGTGAGATTACAAATGTTCTATTATCAGTACGTCTAAGACCATTTATTGGATAGATAGTATAATTTTCATTACCTTATGACAGAGCTGACCCCCCCCCCCCCCACCTGAACTCTGATTTTGAAACGTATACTGGGTGTCCCCCCACCCCTCCCAAAAATGAAAACACCGACAACGCTTGTTATGTTGTGCGGGATAGTAAACTGATTGGTTTTACTGTCCGGAAATGCACGATTTGGACGGTTAAAGTTTGAGAACGAACGGTTGTGACAATTTGTTAACATTCGTTTTGGCATCTTACTACGGAAGGTATGCAACCCTTTAGCCATCTATGTGCTCCGGATGAACGATCTGAGTATAATAGCATTCCTGCGCTTGCGCTAAATTCCTCCATATAGTCCTTGGTGCGCATCCTACTGAATTACTTGTATAGTCTCTAGTATAGTAATGCTTTTTTAACAGCAGTGCAAAACATACCAGTGCACAGTTGCTGAAATGGCCGACGTGAGCTCCAACACACTTTTATGTAAATGTGCGGAATCACCTCAACGTCGCATATCGAAATCGATGGATTGGTACAGATGGACCAGTTCCATCGCCAGTAGAGTCGCCGGATGTCACCTTTGGACTATTTTCTGTGGCGTTCTATGACGAGTATGGTGAATGGTATTCCTGTAATGTCGCGGAGAATCTTATTTCTCGAGTTTACAGAGCGATTGAAATTCTTCAAAGACAACTGCACGTCTTGGATCAGGTGCATGAGGTTCATCAGTCCACAGGAACGTTTCTGTTTCTATTAAAAATATCCTTTATCACTGCTATTCTCAGTTTAACTTCCTAACAGGAGCTGATGTCACCTCTGCTGCTAGTATCACCATATCAGTAAATAATAATAATAATAATAATAATAATAATAATAATAATAATAATAATAATAATAATAATAATAATAATAATAATAATAATAATAATAATAATAATAATAATAATAATAATAATAATAATAATAATAATAATAATAATAATAATGTTGATGTTGATGTTGATGTTGATGTTGATGTTGTTCATGTTGTTCATGTTGTTCAGGTTAGGGTTAGGGTTAGGGTTAGGGTTAGGGTTAGTGTTAGGGTTAGTGTTAGTGTTAGTGTTACTCTTACTCTTACTATTATTATTATTATTATTATTATTATTATTATTATTATTATTATTATTATTATTATTATTATTATTATTATTATTATTATTATTAATGTTATTTCGATTGTATGTGTTCAATATGTGTAGTCATATTAATCTGCTGTGATAACTGAAATGCCAAATCTGCTAAACTATTTTCAACCTTGCAACTGGTTTTCAAAAGCATAATGACCTAATGCCTTTTTGTGTATACCAAAATTATAAATAGCCTTTGTTGCTAATAGAAGTCGCTCATAATTTCCTAAATTATGGTATTGGTTTAATACAATTACCATAGTAACAGCTGCTCATAAAATAGTTATGTTTCAAAATATGAATGAAAATATCAACCTGTTCTGAAATATGCGCGAGCACCAATGCCTCCAGAATATCAATAAAATGTTTACTCTCCAATTAAGAAATCTTTCGCATTCTTTCTCATGCTTTTCTTAGAATTAGGAACAATTCTGTTTTATTCTTGTTTTTTCAGCTTTTACTAAAATGTCTTCCGACAAATTCACTTCTCTTTATAATGCCAACAAACAAATGATCTACAATAAGCTCCTGAAATACAATGACATCATAAAAACAAAAGACACGCACTCACTTCAGAGTAATTCCTCAGGCATTCGGCCACAAATTACACTAGACCATCTTCTGCTGACAGATAGCTGTTCGGTTATTTAACTGAGGTTAACGAATCTCTAAGGTTGAAAAATGATTATCTAAGGACAGCAGGAATGAACTTGCAAATCTCAGTTAAATTATCTAAGAAAAATAATAAGAAAGAGATGGATTGTGAAGATAATTGCAGCGTGTGTTACATATTATTTTTACTTTCAGTGCCTATAATCACTGGAGTGATTACAGTGCTAGAGAAATCTCAATTTCGTTTGGTGCAAAGCTATAAAAATTGATTCCACATCACCGTTTTGTTTCCTACTGTATTATGGAGTGTCTGACCTCATATCACCAAATTTCCCAACGTTATAGTTATTCACCAATAGTGAACAGGAAAATGCACAAAAATAAGCTTCTTAACTCTCCAATCGATTAGAAGTAGGGATTATGCGAATAAAAATTGAATGTAGGAAGAAAAAACTCAGCTATTCGCTTTTGAGCAACATGCTTTAGAACTATGGCGTATGTTCGATTCTGATTAGTCAATACATGCATCAATGAGACCGCACATTGGCTGAAAGGTTCTCGCGGGTAAAAATCAGAGAAACGAGAATGTCGCATACTAGATTCCCAGTTGTTTGTCGCTGCTGATTCACAATAAAATTGTTCTCGGCTTCGTATCACCTTCATTTGAATCCGGCCTTGCAGGGTCGGAAGTGCTGGTGATGGGCGAGTTTGGCACTGGTGTGTGAGGACTTTGCGAACTGTAACTGCTGTCCTCGTAGGATGGATGGCGTTGTAGTCGCCTGACCGGTGGCTGCTTGGCGAACCTTGATGTCGAGATGAAGAATCTCCAGCACTCGTTAGAGACCTGGGCTGACTCGCGCTACTCACCGAGGTTCCAACTCGCCCTTAAAGCGCTTTCGTTTCATCCCTTCCTGCCTAAGTTGACATAAAACAGCCTCAACAGTTGACTCAGTGTGAAATCCCTTCAAACCGTACTTTATCTCATCCTTTGCGTCTAAATTGTAAATGTGTGTAAATTAATGTCATAAAGAAGATCTGGCGTAAAAAACTAAAAAAATAAACAAATGAATATCACTACCGATGAGCAATTGTTCCACAGACAAAGCCGCCGATATGATCTTAGATGTCAAGGCAGTAAGGAGTGGGAACAAAATGGCATTCTCTTATTCTGATGCTCTGACTGGCTAAAATTAGATACCAATCGGTTCCTGTTGGATAGAACCAGGGTAGCAATGAGATGTGATGTTAAGAAGGGTGACGAGATCGATGAGTATTTCGGTATTCTTATTTGGGATGTCAGTCTTAATTTTAAAATGGACTCTACACTGGGTAGAACTTTCCATCCAAAGAGCAATTTCTTAATTTTCTACTTTTGCTTCACTCACGACTGATCCTATATGATTTCTATGTATACGTTTCTACTTAATTTATTAATTTCTGCAGTTAATAAACATTAATCAACACACGAGGAGCAGGTATAACGTTCTACAAAATTAGATTTCGGATAAAAAATGGATTGACACCTGCAGCTTTCTGTAGTATTCATACCACTAAGTCACGGTGCCTACCCCCTTACGTCAAGACGCCAGTAATGCTGACAGACGTAGACCAATGCTGATATCACTCCCATACGTCACGCATTGTGACGTCAGGGGACATGTGACTTCGTTTCCCGCTTTTGAAATGCAGCTTGTGTTATGGCCAGATAGTTACTGCTTTTTTTTTTTTCATAAGTCATTTTCCTATTTTTGGCATAGTTGGTGAGTTAAAATATTTTAAATGGTTAACTTTTACCTTTACCAAAATTCTTTAGTATTATCTCAGGTTGAATTACGTAAAGAAGTGACCTCTTGCTATAACCCAGATACGTTGCCACTCAGGGATGAAAAATTGCCTTGTTAGGAACCGGTGGAAGTTTCCAAGCTTATTCAGGGAAACGGAACACACCTTAGCATACGTTTTTGCAATGAAATCGCATAGTGCATCACCCTGTATACCACATCGAGTGCAATGACATTTTGGATCAAGCGTAACATTTGAACATGCTCCTGAAGTTGGAGTAATTCAAAGGAATACGAAGTGTTTGTATGCGGCCGAGGACAACAATGCCCTGTATCCACAGCATCTCTTGAAAAGGCAGTAGGAGATTGAAATTCAAATAAAAAGATGGGGAAGGAGTGAAGACGGAGCAAACAAACAAATAAATAAAATGGACAAAATCCGGCAGCTGCAGGTTATAAAAGAATTCAATCACAGGAATCAATTATCCAACCGACTCACCATAGGAGGTGAACCACTAATCAAGGATGTCTACCACTGAAGAACAGAAAGAGCAGAGAGCAGAAAAATTAATAGACAGAGTAAAATAAGCAAGAACTGCTGAACTAGGAGCGTTTACTGACATAAACAACAATTCGAACTGCGTCTACTGAAAAACGAGAAAGATAATGCAAAATTATTCTCAACTTTTCCTCATAAAGAGTTTTCTTTCTCTTTTTGTCCCCCTTTTTGTTCCTTTTTCCTTGTTTTTCGTTTGTAAAGTTTGCAAGCTATCTTCCTTTCAGACTTCCTTTGGTTATGTTGCAGCCACAGGTGCGGTTTCTGTTGGAGCCTTTGCTCTTTAGCCTAACTGTTGTCTTTTAACCTTTTATAGATATGTATCTGAGGTGAAGATGTGTGTAAAGAGGTGATTTGTGCCAATGAATTTGAAAATAATTTCAGAATTTCTCCAGTGGATCACATATTTTAGTTAATTATGATATTTTACTTAGCTTAGGTATAGATTGAAAATAGCGATGTTATTTTAAATACAGGAATAACTACATTTACCATTTGGCTCTCACAAAGGCAACTGGGTTCGATCCCAGCAGACCGTATGTAAGATTTGTGGCAGATCTAGACCTGGGCGGGTTTTCTCAAGGACCTCCAGTTTTCTCCGCCATTCATTCCACAAACTGTTCCATCATGGCCTTTTCTATAATCCACTTCGCCATTATTTCATATCACTTTCATCTCCTTTCTCACTCTCATACCAGGTTGAACTGATCGGCTAGCATGCCTGTTAGTAGATATTGTGAGATTTGACGATCTCTTTGTTTCTTGTTTTTCCTACCGTATGCGACCGAAGCTGAAAAGCAAGTGATTACTGCTGCCCGGAAGCAGTGATTTTAAGCTGTTTTACGACGTTGCCAAGCGTTATATTACGAACTAAGATCAAAGTTGAAATAAGACTCGATGATCTCAGATTAGTTTCATACAATGTAATTTTATTCTAAACTCAGTTCATGTTGCGACCTTAGATTAAATCTGATCTCTAGTTAGCGATATGTAGCCAACCGGCCCTAAAAGAATTCCAAGCAAGAATGTGTCGAATTCTTTATCTTTTAACGACTTTCTGATCTGTAGATTCCCTCTTTTATCTTGATGACATCAATTTTCGGAAGTTTTAGAATTTCCGAATCCACCACCATCTTTGTTAAACCGTTTTACCATGAAACACCTAATTTTACATGAAGAGAATTGCATAGCTGTGTCAATCAGATGAGGGCTGTTTACATTCCTACCACAAATAACTCCCTATTAGGGAATTCTTTCCTTTCATAGTGACGTTTCGTATCCCTTCAGTCACATTAGCATAACAAGCAACAATGGCTCGTAAATCTACTTTCTAGGCCAAGTGTCGGAGCTACAATTTTAAAAATCGCAGCGCACGTACCACTGATATTCTTCGTATTTGATTTCTCTCAAAAGAATAAGTTCTTTCACAATTTTTTTTTCCCTGATTTCCATAATGAGCAAGCGAAATGGTAGTCATTGCATTTCCACGTGCATCAAAAATATTTGTTTTGACAAACCGACGAAAAGAAGTCACTTCTTAGGTTTGTGACAACTATAAAAGTAATAATAATAAGTATTTCCGGATGGATTCCATTGTTGTAAACTTGATCCAAGTAATTCAGACTGTTCTAGTGAAAGATTAAGATCTGGCACTAAATCGCTCAGTTCTGCTTCACTGATAGTTGTGGGGATATATCAGATCTGACTAAATATTTCTCGGAACTTGATTTTTAGAGTAAACTGAAGCTGCACTTTCAAGATTCGCGATATTTCGAGGAACTGCTGGGATGGCATACCATTTACATTAAACTTAATCTAGATTTTGTGGACGCACTGCTTTGTTGAAAGAGTGTTGGACCTACGGGGAAGAAAATAAGTTGTTTAAGGTATTAAAATGTTTTATTTATTGTTGGTACCTAGTGCCAGTCATGCTCTTATGCTTCATTCACTGTTGCCTATGATTTTAGCCAGCAACGTTTAGGTCAGTACAGCTTTATCCTCTTTAAGGAATGCGTAGGCTGCCAATAGAGTGGAATATGTATTGTGACGCCGGCCGCCGGTCAAAGAGACGCTCAAGGTCAAGCTACCTCACACAACTGTTTGCACATACATACTCGGCCCGACGACCATGTTGCGAACAAAGCGATTCAAGACTGCTCGAGAAGCTTTCGACTGCTGGTTTATTTCGAGAAGTTCGATAAAAGGTGTGCTTCCCAGAGAACTCGTCGGCACTTGGCCTAAGCTGTAAAACAAGTGAGCAAGCTAGTGTTAGAGCATTATTTAATTCACAAAGTCATAAGCAACTGTGTTTGAAATGTTGACCAATTACTAACGTAGATATTATTGAAATAATAATTTAATTCATAAAATAAACATGAACAAATAAAGATTCGTTTAAACGTATTGGATTAAGCCTCAAATAACATAAAAGTAGTGTAAAAAATAATTCAAAGAAACATTTTAGTAAATACACCATAAACCTTAACATTCCCTACTTCTATTTAGTAGGTACACGAGGACATTATACAGTAAGACTTAATTTACCACTAAGGGAAATATTGATCACAAGGACAACACATAACACAAATCTTAAGAAAGAATAAAGGTTAATGTTCGCTGATTTTCCTTGAAAAATTAATTTAAAGAGTATAGCTTGACTTTTTTTTTTTTTTTTTTTTTTTTGACACAATTGTGAATAAATTCAGTTCAGCCATATACGAATGTGATGACAAAGCTGTACGGTACATTTTGACGTTTGGACTTTTGCTTATGAATAATATTATTTATGTATTTATTTATTTTTATGTATGATGTGTATTTTTATTGAACGTTCCCGCTAGCAAATATAAAAGTGTTTCAGGTTTAATTAAAATAAATTGTAAGCCCTTATCTATTTAAAAGCCGCTCAGCTCTAGGGGCGGGGGAGACTTAAATTGGCACTAAGTGCTACTTTGACATGACTTCAACGTGTAAATATAAATCTTATCTCCTAGTCTGCTTGACAGTGATTGTCATAATCCTATTTTCCCCTGTTTCTACTGTTTTCGCTTTATTCTGACAAGCTCTTTTTAAACATTTCATATAACCCAGCTCTAGAAACTCTACATTATCATTTTCTCTTTCGTTTGAAAAGCAAACATATCTCAACTGCTTTCCATAGATCTCCAAAATGTTCTAAACCAATGATTTTAGTTCGCATTAGACCATACTGATGATTTTGTTAAAACTTTCCTCAACTTAATTAGGCGTGGGCACCTTTCACCTCTGATACTGAACTTTATTTTGATACCAAAGTTCATAGCTAATTTAAAAAGGTTAATTAAAATAAAAGGAAATAAAACATTTAATAATAATAATAACAATAATAATAATAATAATAATAATAATAATAATAATAATAATAATAATAATAATAATAATAATAATAATAATAATAATAATAATAATAATAATAATAATAATAATAATAATAATAATAATAACAATAATACATTGTAAGTATTTGAAATAAATACATATAAATATAAAGAGAAGACTAGCAAAAGAGGGGGTAACCTCGAAAATGAGAATGGCGAAGCCAAAGAATACTTTTAAAAGCAGAGAGTCGCGTTTAGCGTGATTCCAGCAACGGACACAAATGAGATGAGTACTTTTATGTATATTTTAAATTTAAAAAATTGAATATGTGATTTAAAAACGTATTGATATATATTTAGTGTGTATTACTGAGTTATAGGTCCACAACTTCACGTATTGATCGGCATATCTCTTCATAAAAGTATTTAAAAGTGATGTGTCATCCTTTCGCAAAACCCACGCACACCCTGAGATCAGAATATTCATCACTCCAGCAAAGCAAAAAGGGTAATCTACAAGAATAATCTACACATTGTTAATCAGCGGACATCATTGTCAACTTTAATAGTTACGTCCACAATGGTGTAACGGCGTGAGGCAGTAAAGTCATACTCTGCTTCAAACCGTCAACCCAACACTTACAGGAAAGGACATACTTGCTACACCTAATTTTATTACAAAACTTAATCAATTTAAAAGTGCCATGTTTTACTTTCTGTAGTACCTACCTTTACAAAACACAGGTAATTGTATTGTAGTCCATTCAAAAATTCAGCTCAAAAACGAAAAGATGGTTAAATACCAAATTGGTATTTAAGTTCAGATCTTCCAAGGATACGACATGAAGATTTTCAAGGACCACTGCATCAAAAAGTCTTCGTTACCTTTAATTTTCTAGAAAATGTCTAACGATTTTAATTAGAATGCCATATGTTTACGATATTTTAGTGGCAAAACGTTTATATTGAATTTTCCGGGACTATCCTGCGAAGTAGATGGGAAACCATAAGAAAGAGAGAAAATCTTACTGCATAAAATGTGTAGCTCTTATTAAAGCATACAACGTATATAAATAGTTATCTTTCGGTGTTAACCTTATCCAAGATATGTGTTGTTTGTTTGAATTTTCAAATACTTATGTTTTTCCCCCGAATTGCTAAGCCTTTCCTCGTAGTTGTGCACGGAATTCCACTTAGCGATCCGCTTAGAAATGTAACTATCTTTTAGCTTACGTGCAATTTTTCTGCCTAAAACGAAATGTGAAAATATTAGAAAAAGATTGGTTTTTTCGGCTAGACAGCGTGATGTATGAGGCCATTTAATTGTAGAGATTTTGGTTCAAAAGTGATTCACGTTGTGTTTTGTCTCTTTTCAGTGGAAGAAGCAGCCAGCCAGGACCTTGTTTGAGTCCTTGTAAAGAACAAGAGGAAAAGAAGAGTGATCTATGGTAGCAGACAGTGAGGGCAATGTTGAGGAAGGGACTGTTGCAGATGCTATCATGACCCTAATGACAAAGACGGAACAGTTCGTCACGAGGAATCACTACTTCTGATCATAGGTCAACTGCTGTACAATCCAATTCATAACGTATTTATAGGCCTCAATGAAGGAGTTAACTAATGTATACAGGGGATTTCTCTAGAGTTTTCATGTCGCCTCATAAATCAGCCCTAGCCAACGCGATAAACATCCAAATGGCCAGACTTTTAACAGTACAAGAACTCACTCGGTGCATACGATTAATTACCATTTACCATCTATTTCAAAGATGCTCATTCTTTCTTAGCTTGTGCTCGGCTTTATAACAGCTTAAGCCACAAAATAAAAGAATGTCGCAAAAATACAGAAATTAAATTAACATACTCCAGGTTCGAAGCCAAACACGGACACTGAATTTGATGGCTAGTGTGATAATCACCAGATCACAAATGCAATCAGAATTCGCAACAGTAGGGGAACTAGCTTTGTGGGCAGCGAGAGGAAAAAGAAACTACTGGATAATGGCTTAAAAACAAAATATAATGTATTTACATAGAAATAATTGTATAAAATTGATCATAGTTCTACAAATTTGTCAATATGGAAAGTGCAGGCTAGAAGAGAAGTTTAAGTAAATATATAAATAAGATTATTTCTATTTACATTAATTCACCTAAACTATTAAAAACAATTTTAATTCATGCGTGAACAAGTCGTCTTGCACCTAGCTACTATTTCCAAAATCATGCTTTCAAAAAACAGGTAAAACTTATAACAACTGGAGAAATTTGTTATCTGTGCTAATATCGTTTACAGCAGGAAATTAATTTATGTTATTTTTATTTAACAGCCTTTGTCTGTCTCTTACGGTCTATCATTTATGCAAAAGTCATCCAGAATGAAGAGGTCTTCGGACGACATTTCCAGAAAATTCAAGGTATGAAACTTTCTACAATCGCCTGTTTGTGTCCGTAACTGGATACTGACTGTCTCTCTCTCCGACTGAGGAGTGGAGTGGGGTATTGACGCTCGCTAAGTGAGCTTCCCCAAAGAGTAAATGTTGGACATCCCCGGGCTAGTGTGTTACCTCTAGACCACAGACACACACACACACACACACACACACACACACACACACACACACACACACACACACACACACACACACACACACACACACACACTCTCTCACACTCACACATCCACACACCCCAACAACAAGCTTCGCATCTAATGCTACATACGTATAAATATTTAAAATGGTTTATTGTTGCTTGTATTTATATTTAATCTGTGTAGTTTCACGATTAGTTCACGTTAGAGGAACCTAGGGCGGACCTTAACAATGTTATTATCAGTTATAAAATATTATCACTAGCCTGTGTAACAATTAATGTTGGTTGGTCAAAAATAAATTTAAAAAAATGAGTGAACATTAAAAGAGCAGTTTTTAATAACGGTCATATGTGTTTAATTGTTTTAAACTGGAGGCTTACAGAAGCTATCTAATTGTGTATAATTTCTACACTTATAATTCCAAAAGAATAAGAAGAACTTAGCACGAACTTTTGAGCATTATCTCAAAATTAAATAGTCAAAATGCAGAAGAGCCCCTTTCTACATGTATTCACAGCAGCACCATTATGGTACATCAATACCTGAAAAATTAACCAATCGATTTCGTGTGTTTGAATTTAATATAACATAGAAAACTCTTTATGCAGAGATTAAGTTTCTCTTTTAACATTCAAAGTTCCAAAGAAATCCAATTTACTCATTGAAATGCAGAGACCCATTAAAATATCACTCCTGCCTCTATAGTGGTATACATCAAAGCAAAAACGATATGGATAAAATACAAATTATTTACGATAACAATTCGTTGTTGAAATGTTATCGCTCCTTATCGTGCTGTAAGGACCAATAAAATTCTCATAATGAAGGGGTCATAAAAAGTATCTGGGCTCTATCAGCATAGGTCATGGTTTTTCTTGCTTGACAGCTTATTATCGGTGAAGACATTAACTGTTTTTTGAATTGCTTTACGGGTTGATAACACTTGAGAGAACAAAAAGGAACCTCCTGATAAAGACCTCCCCAAAAGTGACGACTGTTAAAACAACACTATTACGTAATGTGGCATATAACAGTCGAAATAATTATCACAGTTTTCTTAACCTCCAAATAAATTACGGATTCAAAAATCCTACAGATGTGTAGGTATATAGCATGTGAATTAATGTTACAAACCTCGGTGATAGGCTCGTACATTTCACCATGTGATCATATTTTGTTAATAAATCTCTGTCAGGTGGATAAAATGTATAGAATATTTTGTAAAGAACTACTAGGGTCACCAGGATTGGCGCCAAGGGAAATAGCGTTAGTAGAATTAAGAAGGAAGGAGGTATTGGTTTGACCAGAGTGAGTGACTGTGATGTCATTAGGGCCCGTTGACCATAGAATACGGGGAAATCTTAAAATTGTGTGTGAAACAGCAAAAAGTCTAGAGGGCACAAGTAGCTGGTAGGCAAAGCTAGGAAAAAGTTATGGAGGAAATAGGAATGGGAGATACATCGAGAAGTTTAGAAAACAATACATCATTATGATTTTATAAACAAGCAAAACCACATGTTCATCACTGCAATAGACACGAAAGACAAGGGTTAGCTTGGATGAGAACAGCTACAGAGGATAAAGAGGTAGAGAAAAAAATTATGTGAATTGTGTGGTCAGAGAGAAGATAGAACTATAGAAAAAAAAGGTTTCGAAAGAGAAATGTGGAAAAGTAGAGAGGAATATAGATGTTAAAGGGAAAAGAGAAGAATAAGGTAGACGGGTTTCTACAGAAAGTAAAAGAAAAATGGGAAATATATGTGAAGAACATAAGAAAGGAAAGGGAAAATAAAGGGGAACGGCTGAAAGTACTACCCGACGGAGTAAATGCCTCGGTACCGTGAAAGCTGAGGTGGCACTGATAGTAAAGAAAGCGTATATGTTGTAATATAGATTAAGTGAAATTTTATAAAAGTAGGTAAAGTAACTTTGGAATAGCTGCCGGTTTCGAGTTCCAAGATGTGTAGGTTGTAGCTGGAATAGCTGCTGTATTTCAATAGCTAGAAAATATTAGTAGATTTAAGTATATTTATTTCATTTCATTTTTATTTTTAGTAGGTTAAGTAAGATAGTATTGTTTTTGAGCACAAAAAAAAACATTCATTCATTCAATGAATCCCTGACCATGAACACTTTGTTTACGTGCTTACATTGTGTACAGGTCGCAAAAGTTAAAAATCTGATGTGTTGCACTCACATAACTTTCTCTACTCTTGTACTAAACATTCTTGCATTCCTATATCTTCTTCGTGTTAGTTGAAATAAACATTTGTAGAAATTATCTTATTGCTTATTTCCTTGTAGGTACAAGGCGAATATTAGAATACAGTAGACTTTGAGCGATAGTCAAATCTTTTAAAACTTTTAGATCCCGTTCTCTTTGCACGCTTACCATGTAAAAAAATGAACAACGATGTTACATTTCACGAAAGTTTTAAGTTTTCCAAATCTGATACAAATAACAAGGAATATCCCCAAAATGGTTAACTCTACAAAAAAATTTATTCAGACATGAATTGTGTGTCTTTAGCGAGATCTACATGTTTTGTATAGTAAGATTTTGTCTATCTCTTACGGTTTACCAGTTATTCAAAAGTCATCCAGACTAAACAGGACTACATAGGCTATAGCCAGGAAATTCAAAATATACATTTCAGTTGTCATACATATATCTTAAACATATGATATTTTAATCAAAATCGTTAGTCATTTTCAAGAAAATCAAAATTTTCGAAACATTTTCCATGCAAAGGGTAGTTTAGGGTGGGGCTATTTTCTCCAAAAACTTCGTGTCGTATCCTTGAAAGACATTAAACTTATATACTAACTTTGATTTTTAACCGACTTTTCGTTTTTGAGTTATACTGCCCACAGACTGACACACACACACACACACGCGCGCGCGCGGACCTTTTTCTATTAGATTCAGGGGGTCTCAAAACATATTTCGCGTGCGCGGACCTTTTTCTATTAGATTCAGGGGGTCTCAAAACATATTTCGCGTGCGCGGACCTTTTTCTATTAGATTCAGGGGGTCTCAAAACATATTTCCGGTGAAACCTCGACATCGAATTTTTGAGTGGAATACAACACTTCCTCTACTTACCAGAAGTAAAAAGGCGCAAATAAACGATAATATTTAAATCAATCTCTGAAGTTGTTCATAATGGCTGCCACCAATTTTGGTAATAGTTGTGCATCACCTGGTTATAAGATATCAAATTCTCAGGGTATGAATACTATATTACAAAAAATTCCTTACATTTTATTTTTAATATAAATTTCATAAATTTATAGTATTTTGATCAAAACCATAGAGCCATTTTTGAGAAAATTAAAAGTGTAGAAATTATTTCTACTTTGTTTGTAAACAATAATTTCGGGCAGGCGATTTTCTTTAAAATCTCCGTGTCGCATCTTTGAAACTTGAATACTGCATTTGACATTTGTTGAACTTTACATTTGTTAGTTATGTTTACACACTTGCGCAGGCGCACTCATGCTCACAGCTCATGCTTTCTTGGGATTCAGATATTTCAGCTGAGATCTCCAAATCGAACTTTTTGTTAAAATATGTTTTCCTTAAGATCAGGAGGCCTCAAAACAAGTATTCACGGTGAACTGGTTATATATAATTTTTTGGGTGAATGTGTTTGCTGTACTGGATAGATCTCATCATAAATAAGGCGCTGATCAGCTGAAATTATCTGAACTCGACATGTGGTTGATTCTCTGAACACAACCAGAGTAGTAATACATCCGTGAGAAAAGGAAACTGAACGGTTTCATTTCATGGATCAATGTATGCCCTTTGGCGAAGAGGAAGGGACTGGAGTACGTTTACCTCAAGCAGAGCGGGCGGGCAAAGCTGGTTCCAACTTCCTGTTGTACCTCCTCACAGTCAGATTGGAGTTCTATGACCCATGTCCTTTATTCTCCCATTTCTCAACTGACACTTGGCCAAGATCCATTGAGACGAACAAAACATGTGTAGGTACTTAGATTAAACGTTATCCTGCAATTGGTGCTTACAACATTAATTTGGCATATTCACAAACAAATATTTTATTCCAAAAATATTTTTCTACCCCATAATCCTCTTATATTATAAAAGTGGTTTCTGGGAAAATATTCTCGAAAGACAACAATATTAAAAGGCTTTTTACAATAATGAATATAATGTTTAGCATCTGGAAAATCAAAATTAATTAATCTTGATGTTAAACAAAGTGTATCACTTCCTAGTTTACTTTGTTCTATGGATATATTATTTCTTTCCTGAGTTTCTTTTTGAAAGGAAAAGGAAAAACAATGTTTAAACTTCTGACGAAGGGAAAAAAAAAAAAAAAAATTGTTTGGGTTATTTAGTGTGAATATTCTTTGAGAGGGGTACATTGGAAGAAATGTTGATCGAGAGGTATGGAATGAAGTACCACGTGCATAATGGTTGATATGAAGAATCGAAAACCAAAGCAATAAAGAGAGAATAGTAGGTATTTCAATTGTAGTTAAAGGCTATCTTCGGGGGGAAAAAATCTACCACTTTTAGCGATATGAAAGTTAATGTGGATTGTTACTGAGTATAGTGCATTATTTTTCATATACACTTAATAATAATGTCGTAATACCAAATGCTGTATGCCACAGACTTTCTGATTGTCTTCAATATCTACACCACCAAGTAAAATGTAACCTATTACACTTACAGGACGCCCTTAATATTCTAGTACACAGGAAAATAATATTTAAATTATTTAGAATAATAAACTTGTGTAATGGAACGTAGCGCATGCTTTTATTGGTATTGTGGGTCTGAATGACTTAATTGAGTAGACACTGGCCTACTAATCTAAAGGTCGAAGTTCAAATCCGGCCGAGACTGATGGTTTTTAAGCGCGCTTTGGCACAGAATAGCTATGCAACGCCAAGTGCCGGCCGATGAGTTGACTGGAGGCATAGAACGTCTATTAGGTTGTTATTCTATGGCTATTGTGACGTTGTTAAACATCTTGTTAGTTTTTGTCAGCACACAAAATAATTGTGTTTTATGTATTTTGTTTTATTTGAGACTACTTTTGATGTAAAGTAAAGAAAGGAAATAAAGGGGAAGTGATAAAAGTGAACTGATTGAGCTATTTTATCACAATGTTTTTTTCTTATTGAAATGCATGAAAATGTATTATGTCTACTAATATTACATATTTGTTATACCTGCAAATACCGTCATTGAATATTGTCGTGATATGACTATCGTATTCTAAGATAAAGCGACATAACACAAATTGTGAACAGAAGAAACAGAATGTTGCCCACGATAATTAGAACCAGCTATAAAGTAGATATTTGACATTACAGTCTTGGTGCGCATCCCTGGGTTCGAGAAATGGATATTCTTTCCCTTGTTAGAAATTCAAGAGACGTTCTGAGTTGGGGCTATTAAAACAGCCGTGACT
The DNA here is from genome assembly GCA_030765045.1 of Tenodera sinensis. Classification (NCBI taxonomy): domain Eukaryota; kingdom Metazoa; phylum Arthropoda; class Insecta; order Mantodea; family Mantidae; genus Tenodera; species Tenodera sinensis. The sequence goes on along the minus strand of CM060969.1, from coordinate 90,080,030 downwards.
TACATGGCATGTATTGCAGCGTAAACCTTCATAAATATTCCACACGGTCAGAGTTATGCGTACGTCTACAGTCTAGCGCTATACAGCGTATTAGGGGTATTTTAAACAATAAAAGCCTAGTGTTGTTCGTCCTGGGTCTCCTCTACCTTACACTAAACTTTAGGGCTTTTAAAAATACCTGACGTTTACTTAGTAGATGCTTTTCTTATTTAATGTATGTTAATTGATTCTTCCCTCTATATTCGCTTTCCCCTATTACTTCCTCGTTCCATTTATCTACTAGTGCTATTATTGGCAAATGCAGAAATGCATATTAAACCCTCTTGGAACTGGCAACACGAGTGATATATTCAGTCAAGGAAGCTGAATGCTTATCTGAATTCACAATGTTTCCCTCACAATAAATGAGATTATGCGAAAAGGCATAAGTACAAACCAGCAATCAGTTCAAAGCTGATACTGATCTAAATATTTCAGCAAGTCAATATTGCTTTAAGTTGATGTCGAATCGTCACTCCTCCGCTCCGACTGCCGACTGCTGCTTTCTGGTCTCCTGCTCCGGCTGCTCTGGCATGCGACTTTAATCTCAGGGTATGCGTGGATGTTTACGAATAAAACCAGAACTTCGTTGAAACACTTTTATTCTCACCAAAATAAGAAAGCGTGATATTTGCCGATCGTTATTAAATCAGTTGATCGTTACCGTGTCTCTACTAAGACAGAAAATTGTTAATATTAGCTATAATGCGTCCTCACACTTGAGGATCCGGAATACAAGTCCCGTAACTGAAGATATGGGCGACGAGTGTAGTGACCCGCCGGGTTCTGGAGGGCAACTCTCAACGACCCTTTCTCTCCGGGTTCTCGCAGGCAAGTCTCTGTGCGTTATGACGCTCTCTGTACCTTTCACTTCCTAATTAGCAACAGGGTTTCGAAGAAACGACCATCCCTTGTTTTCCGGTTCACACCGGCGCTGAGCGATTTCCAGGAAAACTGGTCTTGCCGGGTCTCGCTCGACTACCTGAAGCTCGCCCTTAATGACTTGTCTGTACCTTTTCGTGCCTTTTGACAATTTTAGTCACAACTAATATTCCCAGATCTCGTACATTTATACACGTAACAATTTTAACATTTTCTGATTATCTAATTCCGCCATGTGATGCAGTATTATATCCATAATTATGGAGTTCACAATTTCGGCTTCAAAGTAGAAAATCCCTGGGCCTGTTCATTTTCCAGACAGCCTTTTGTCTTCTTTATGACTACCCCAGTGGTTAGAAATTATTCCTGGTATAGTTATGTTAAGAAATACAAATACCTTCCTGAGTGCTGTAGTATCTCTTAGGGTGCAAAACAGTATTTTGATAATAATGCACACTGCTGATCAAAAGTTTCCAGATGCTCAGGATAGCAAGTGTAATAGAGGTAATTTAAAAGAAAATAACAAAAGTAAACATAAACAAGAATCTTGACATGGCTTGTCTCAACAAAGCTTGACGTTCTAACTTCCAAGGGATTTCTCCTAGGCAGAATTACGCCTTTGGTTGTATTTTGTTCTGCTGTTTTTACACCTGAATGACAGCGATACGCCTTTCATTAATTTCTTCCTGTATTTTTGTCTTTCTTTCTGCAATTGTAACAACTAATTTTCTCACATAAAAAATCGCAATTACATTGTTATATGCTCAATACATGTTTATTTACTCTCTGAAAGCAGCAGCAGATTTTTAGTTTAATTACAACTAGCAAATTTCCTGAATTGATTTTGCTCTTTCTCAGCCATATTATACACTGGCTGAAAACTGCAGGTCATTTGGTACAAGTCAAATTGGTTTTTGCCTCTATTTCGTGGCCGAAAGATAGTGTTGGTGGAGTTAACTTAGATCTACTGGATGCTCTATCTCACCTGTGGATTGGGATAGCAGAGCTCAGGCTAAACATGAATTGCATTACTTTTCGCGGAGTGTCTGGAAACTTTTGTCTGGCAGTGTACTTTACTTTATTCGAGATGGAAAAATCGAGAGTGACATGAAATAAATGATAAAACTTTCTTTACCTCCACTGTTCTCGCTTTGTAACACGGGAATTCCGCTCTCTTGCTTCGCCGTTCTGTCGTGAGGCGCCGACTAGTTTTATTATTAGTTTCATTACTGCTGATAATTTACACACGGATATCTTTGAGCCAATGTACGTTCTCGTCGATGCCTTATTCAGCGGTCAGAAGCAAACTTAATCGATAGTTTTAAAGACTGTACTAAAAAACTAATAACTGATGGTTTGTTCCCTATCTTAATGATTATATTCCACCCAAAAACTCGATGTCGAGATTTCACCAGAAACATGTTTTGAGATCACCAGAATCCAAAAAAGCATTTTTGGAAAAAGATCCGTGTGTGTCTGTGTTGTTGTTGTTGAAGTGTTTAACGCCCGCTCTTACTACTACGGCACCGCAGGCGGTGACACTGATGATACATGGAATGAAGATGGAGCACCGGTGGAATGAGATGGTGGGGGAAACCGGAGCACCCGGAGAAAACTCGCCCTGACGCCGCTTCGTCCACCACGAATACCACGTGCAGGTCCCTGGGATCAAATCTGGGCCGCCTAGGTGGTAAGCGTGTGTGTGTGTGTGTGTGTGTGTGTGTGTGTGTGTGTGTGTGTGTGTGTGTGTGTGTGTGTGTCTGTCGACAGCATAACTCAAAAACAAGAAGTCGGTTAAAAACCAAAGTTGGTATTCAAATTTAAATATTAAATTTAACATCAAGGACGCGACACGCAGATTTTGAAGAAAATAGCCCCATCTTAAACTACCCTTTACATGGAAAATTTTTCGAAAATTTTGATTTTCTTGAAAATGGCTCTAACGATTTTGATTAAAATGCCATATGTTTGAGATCTTTTTATGACAAATGAAACGAATGTTTTGAATTTCCTGACTGTAGCCTATGTACTCCTGTTTACTCTGGATGACTTGAATAACTCGTAAACCGTAAGAGATAGACAAAATTGTACTATACAAATAAGTAGATCTCGCTAAAGCACACAGGTCATGTACAACTAAATTTTTTTGTAGAGTGAACCATTTTGGAAATATTCCTTGTTATTTGTCAGTTTCGGAAAACTTAGAACTTTCGTGGAATGGAACATCGCTGTTCATTTTTTTATGTTAAGCGTGCAAGGAGAACGGAATCTCAAAGCTTTAAAACATTTGACTATCGCACAAAGCCTACTGTATTCTAATGTTCCCCTTGTACCTACAAGGAAATAAGCAATAAGATCATTTGTACAAATGTTTACCTGAATTAGCACGAAGACGATATAGGAATAAGAGTTTGTAAGAATGGTTAGTACAAGAGTAGAGAAAGCCTTTTGAGTGCAGCACATCAGATTTTCTATAATTCCTGACTAGGATACAGGAAACCTGTTCTCATTATTTTATCATTAAAAATAAATGAGCATTTGAGTTTACAACTATAATTCAGAGTAGATTTATTTATTTTAACTAACGGAATAAAAATTAATAAAATTAGTGTATATTTTTAGAAAGAAAAGAAAAATCCTCTTCAATAATTAAATTAAAAGTAAAAACAGGCATTGTTCTCTTGTTGTAATTAATTATATTACCAATTGCTCGTTTGCTTATAATTTTGGTTAGGTAAATTAATTGATGTTTTAAACTCGTGTTCGTTGTCAAGAGAAAATTATTCGAGAACTAGATCTCGAAATTATCATGAACAAACATTCGTTGATCACAGTTACATTTTGTGTTAATGTTATACAAATCCTAGTTAATGTAGTGTTTCCTTCAGCTTACACTTCTTTAACTTTCTGGTAAACTACTGCAGGCTGTTTACTAATGTGTCGGCGACAACATAGTTCAACAGCTTTGAATTTGTACTACTCATAACTATCTAGCCCAGCAATTTTATCCTTTTCATATTGTTTTCATTGTATTACCTCGGCGTGCAACTCTCTCTCTCTATCTTTCTCTTTCTCTCTCTCTCCGTTCTCTCCTCTCTCTCTCTCTCTCTCTCTCTCTCTCTCTCTCTCTGGCTCTCTCTCTATTGGTGGCAATAACGAATAAATTGATGTGCAATGATTTCTAGCCTCTTCTTTTCGGCTGCTAGCAGAAACAGAGATGACAGACAGGAGCTTCTTAACTTAATTCATTTTTATAATTTCCATACATTATGAGATATGTTAATACTTTATCATTTTATGTGTCAAATAATCAAAGTAAATTGAACTCAAACACCAAATTTTCTGAAGATAAATTATGGAGCTCTCATTGTATTAAAAGTTACAGCTAAATGCATAAAGCTTTGCATATTTGTTACCCACGAACGCGTGTATGCGCGCGCACACATGTGTACACGTACACACTTCCTACACGTTCCTTACTTTTTGTCATTTTTAAATAAAGAACTAAAACGCAAGTTGATGGATAGAAATAGCTAAGAATGCAAGAAAAATATCCGGTTTTGTTGCCTAAATAGCTTAAAATTTCAAATTGCTTCTGAATGTACTTTAATTAAATAAGATTTCTATTCTAGACATGTCCTCTAGACATGCCTTTTATTTTTATATTTTTAATCCAAAACTTCAATTAAATAAGTAAGTTTGACAGATGTTGCATTGTTAGCATGCTTCAATAAATGAATGTGCAATTCTTGAGCAGGTGTAAAGGATTATTTAATTTACCCACCCTCTATCGTTAAACGTTTAAACTGATTTACTGATCAACATAAACTTGTTTGTTGGCTTTAATTGCCACAACAATTCTGTCACGAGAGTTTCTCTTCTTGCTGAATCAAGTTTAATGCTACAGATGCTTTTCAACTCCTCGCAGAAATCCCACGCATGTTAACACGAAGCTTCCTCGGGCTGACCTCCAGATTGCAGCACCACCGAGGTGACAGAAAGTTGAGGTTATGGCAGGAACCTTGAACCTAGCACGCGGGTCAGTGAACACACCCACCGCTCACGTTACTGTAATTATTCCATGTTACATTTGGACGGATGGGAACGTACAGATATGCAGCATTTAGCTCAAGTAGCAGGAATGGCATGCCGGCCGACTCAGAGACACGACATTAATGGTAATTATAGAGCATTACAAGGGCTCTTTGGTAATGCCGGATCGCTAATGATTTCTCTAGACAAAGACCGAGTCACGAGAAAGAAAAGAACATCGGGAGTAATGAACGCCACGCAACTGAACCGATGGATGGACAACAGACATACTCGTAGAAATGGATTATGGATTATGATAAGGACTAAATATGAGTATTTCACTAAATAGGATAATGCAGGGTGCAATCAACCTGATACTTGTTGGTACTCATTTCCAATAGGTAGAAGGAACTCCTAATTGGTTACCTACCGGAAGCTTTTAAACATGAAGAGATTTTGGAAATATCATGTTAATCTATTCTGAGAAAGTCAGGCATTCTCAAGTAATTACCAAGAATTAGGTAGGTATTAGGTAAAAGTTCACAACTTTAGAGCTTAGTAAAAGAAACATGTTATCAAAAATTAAACATTTGATCACAATTCTATTGTTGCAATTAATTCTATTGTTTGCTACAAAAGATGCAGTGCACAATCATAGCACGAGGAAAATTTGATTAAATACTCTCTCCTGTATTAGCCACTACCACTACTGCTTCGATAAATATATGTCTTTAAATTATATTAAGCACAACAACCACAGCAAATTATTTAGTTGTTTGAAGAACGGATTCGAAAGTCTTATTGCTGCATGAACACATTTAATAGTATCAAAGCTCAGATGCACATATATGTATATCTACAAAAATCATACAAAGGATCCAGTATGGGTGATCAGCCCGAACGAACGTGGGTCACTTTGGTGAGAGTCAAGCGGTCTAAGCGGCCTACATAAAGAATTCTTCGGAGGTAATTTGTTTTATAAGTTAGCTTCTTAGGACCACAAAAGTGTTGGAACAAAAGATGCAAAATATTTAGTTCTCTAACTTTTATTCCTAAGTAAGATATAAAGCAATCGATATAAGACAATAAATAGCATTTTCACACTTGGGAATATAATAATGAAACAATCCTTAGTCCTAAAAAGCAAACAGTTTTTGTGTGACGTCATGTCCAGACATGGAAGATGCTCCAAAAAGTTTTAAAATATTCTCCTTCATTACCTGATTACCCTCCCCTTATGTAGGACTTACACCCCCTAGGACTTACAAGCCAGTGCCTAGGGTCAGACACCTGTAGGGGAGCAGAGGAACCTATGGACCGGACAGAGTGAAGACCTGGAAGCAGGTGGTCAGTCAAGCACCAGGTTTGAGAGTGAAGAAGAGCATGATATGAAATGCAGGTGAAATCGATGATTAGAAAGGTGATGATGGAGCACTTGGAGGAATGACTGGCGGGGGAAACGCCGCTTCGTCCACCACGATCTCAGGAACCATGTGCATCTCTGCGAATGAACCCGGGCCACCTAGGTGGTAGGCGAACGGTCTAACCGTTCGGCCACGGTGGCACCTTTTAAAATATTAATGGTACAAACTTCTTACCACTTAATACATGACAGTAATGCAACACATTACTTTCAAATGTAAAATTAGTTTGAATGATAGGCAGGAAGTGAAAATAGCTTCAAAGTTAATTAAAAGCAAAACAGTAAGACTTGGCAATATTTAAGACAGCAAATGAATTTAACACTAATTAGGATTTAATGATGAAATGATGAAATATATTAAATGTATAGCACAATGTAACACACGGAATATACATTGAAATCTTAATTAATATTTAACTGAAATGGTGTTTTATATAACGGATTATTATGTGTTACAATACAATATAAACTAGAACGTTTTAGAAACTAATATGTATACGATTGTTGTAAGACATAGTTTTCATACCGTGATGCAGAATGAAGAAATGTATGAATAGCTTGTATCTTTTCGGCGTATTGACCACTGTTGGAAGGTGGTCTTTGTATTGCAAACTTCCTTTTTACTTTCTCTACTACCTATAGTAAGTAGGAGAAGTATTGTATTCCACCCAAAAATTCGATATCGAGATTTCAGCGAAAATATATTCTTTGAGGACCCCTGAATCAAAAAAAAAGGGTATTTTTAGAAAAAGAATCGCGCGTGCACTTGTGTATGTAAGTGTCTACCTGTGTGTCTGTCAGTCTGTGATTCTTAATATTTCTTATTAAGTTCATGTGTTTTATCCATATCGAAGTAGTAATTTAGTCCTGTGTGATACTTTGCTGAGCCATTTTCAAACTAAGATAAGACTATTTATCATTGTTGGGAATAGTAGAAGGGGAACTGTAAGCAATTGACGCTGAAATTGGGACCACATACGAAGGCCACTGAGTGCAGGTTGAGCAGTATCATTGCTCGGAGATATGTGGCCTCTTAGTGCGCAGCAAGCGACAGTAACTTCACCCACCCACCCACCTTGGCATGTGCTCCCTACTACAGTTATCTAAATTAAAATGAAGGCAGGTTTTATAATAAAGAGGAGTGACAACACATATGTTACATGTTATGTCTGGCGGAATTAAATGTTTAGTTCCCGTTATAAGTTAACATCAGATGCTAGAAGATACACAAACTTCAAGTAATTTCAATGGCAATGCCACCAAGGCACGTTAAACCACAGCTCACGTTCCGCGGAACACAGTTTGAGAAACACTGATCAAAGGTTTGAAATCTCCAGTCTGCCAGCCGGCAGTGAAGTGAACGGACCTGTGCTTACGTTGTGTGTGTCTGCTCTGCAGGGCAACGCTCGACAGTCCAAACGTCAAATAAGTGCATTTGCAGTCAAATCTTCACCGTCTCAAACGTGAGTATTTGCACCTATACTTAGTTTTTACTAAGTATAGACCTTAGTAACAGTACACAGACACAAAAAATGGAACTTTACCAGCGAATAAACACGCTAAAAATTCAATTTCCACATGACGCACCCAGGCCGTCTGCCTACGAAATACACAAATGGATCATTAACACCATGCACCTTACGGCAGATCAGGTGGATACGCTTCAACTACACAGCAGAGATTTTGCCATTTACCTGAAACTGATTTCCGTCACAATATACAACAAAATTTTACACGAGCACCAGGGCTGTAAACAGTTCCAGTACGACTCCGGGGCTGTAGCACAACTTTTTATCAGTGCTGCGGATCTCCAGAGTGTGATCGTACGTGTGTTTAACATACCACCTGAAGTACCATATTCCATAATCACCGGTGCTCTTGGTCAATTCGGTCGAATTCACGACATACGTATGGAACAATGGAATCCGCAGCAGTTACTGCCCGTAAAGAATGGCGTAAGAGCCGTCAAAATGGACATAAAACACCACATACCCGTTTCCTTGAGAATCGGCTTACACACAGCGTCGCTCAGTTATCCCGGACAACTTAAAGTGTGTTTTACCTGTGGGGAGACCGGACATTTGAAACAAGATTGCAAGCAACTCCCTACGGCCTTACCCCTTAAACCGCACAACAAACCTCGCTTGCTTAGTGAGGTTGTGACACACACAGTTGCGGCTCGCCTGGTTCCCACGTCAGCCACTGCACGTCCGCTGGCCGAAGAACTGCCCGACTCAGATACTCGAACATTGGAGCACCACAATGACGAACGCCTGGAGGTTCACGCTCCGTCTGACTCAGATAACACAGCTATGGACCGAAGTACCAACAGCGAAAATAACACTACTGCTCCTCTTCTGACTTCAGATGGTGACGAAAAGGGGGAGCCAAATGTCAAGAAGTTAAGAACAGAAAACGTTCCTGACAATTCAATGGAGACACAGCTGGAACCAACTCCAAATACCGTGGCTATACGGAGGCCGCAATCTCGAGATCCTCGCATCAACCGACACAGCGTTTCTGATGATCCCCAAGAGGACGTGATTGCAAAGCAATCATCCCAGACGCTGCAGGAAGATGTAACGACACACAGTAAGCACACAGGGGAGAATCAGCACATTACAACTAGTGCATGGAGTCAAGATGGCATGGAAGCTCACACACATAGTGCACAGGTGTCAGCGTCAGAGGACCCTGTGGATGATCGAGACCCAGTGACATTCAAAACGATGGCTGTGCATAATAAACCCCGGGGACACCCTTACAAGAAGGAAAGGCACAAGTCACCGGACGCGGTTAAAACAGACTAACTGCGTTAAACTTTCCGCAATACTATCGGTTGTGACTAAATTCCGATGGGTCCGTTTCGGCTACTTTGTTGTTGTTACGCCATCATGTCCTTAGTGCAAAACTATGCTACGTTAAACATCAACTGTCTGCGAAGCCTCCCAAAGCAACGCCTACTCACGCAGTTCCTGTACGATAACGACATAGATGTCTTGTTTTTACAAGAAGTTAATGTCGAGACGTTCAAATTCATAGGACCCAATTACACGTCGATCATCAACCTTGGTGATGCCAATAGAGGGACAGCGATAATACACCGAAGTGGTCTTCCCATCAAGTTTATAGAAAAGCACCCGAGTGGTAGGATACTCTTGATGATGACTACCAATGGATCCTTATTTATTAATGTCTATCTGCCATCCGGAACCAACAACAGGACGGAACGTGAACATATGATTGCACATGAGCTACCTTTTTATCTCCGGCATAGGTACAACACATTGATATTAGGTGGGGATTTCAACACCGTTTTGCACGCGAAGGACCAGCGAGGCAATTACACGCCATCACCCAACTTACAACGCTTGTGTAGTGAATTGCAGCTAATGGATGCTTGGGAACTCATTCACAATCTCACGGTACAGTTTACCTTTCATAGGGGCGTATCTGCGTCACGCATTGACAGAATTTATGTCAATCGCCACAGTCGTAGCAAGGTATTAAACGCTACAGTGCGGGCTACTGCAATTAGCGATCACCAGGCGCTCATAATCAAGATGACAGTTGAGCAGAAAATCCCTGCACCAGGAAGAGGTTATTGGAAGCTAAACACGTCCCTGCTTTCAGATGCGGCAATAAGAGCTGATTTTGCTTCCCGATGGGAGATAGCAAAACGACGAGCGACTTCCAGCAACTTGACCGCACTACAAAAATGGCTCCGGATTTACAAACCAACCATTCGCTCCTTTTTTAAAACTGTTAGTTACTATAAATCCCAGGAGCACAGAAATATGCGCGAGTATCACCAGCAGCTATTAGAGGAACTCTTGGCGAAACAGCGACAAGGTTTTCCAGTAGCAGAAGAGATACAAAATGTAAAGCAACTTCTTCTCCGATTTACACTTCGGTTGATGGATGGTGTTAAGATACGCTCCTGCACACGATCCGTTGCTGAAGATGAAAAAGGGTCCCTCTATCATATTGCAACTGAAAAGCACAGGGGAATCACACGCTACATCCACTCTTTGGTATCCTCTGACGGCGCACAACTAACCTCTTCTAAAGACATCCTACATCAGGCGGAGGCATATTTTGCCACACTGTTCGATACTCGGCCTACAGTGGTGGATGCACAGGACTCTCTTTTGGCACATGTTAACGCTGTAGTTCCGGAGGAGGCAAACACCGCTCTCACCAGTCCCTTAGCGTCTGAGGAGATAGTGACTGCGCTAACCACTGCCAGTTCCAAATCGGCTCCTGGTCCGGATGGTATTGGCTACGAGTTTTACAAACTCTACTGGGAATTCATTCAGCCGCCCCTTCTATGTCTTTACGAAGAACTACTATACACACCAGGTGATCCAATGGGCTTCAATGAAGGAATAATCGTCTTAATTCCCAAAAAGTCTGCACCGAACTCGCTAGATGAGTATCGGCCTATCACGTTATTAAACGCTGACTACAAGCTGTTCGCCAAAATCCTAGGGAACCGACTTCGTCCAGTCCTGAGTGAGCTTATCGGCAAAGAACAAAAATGTGGTGTGCCAGGCCGATTGATCACTGAAAACCTCCACCTCATTCGTGATACGATTTTACACTTTGACGCTCATTCACATGAAACTGCAAGTATTCTATCTCTGGACTTTCATAAAGCATTTGACAATATTGATCATGCCTACCTGTTCAGAACGCTGCACAAAATGGGGCTATCGCAGCAACTTCTACAAGCCCTCTCATTCTTGTATGCTAACGCCCATTCCCGAGTGCAGATTAATGGATTTTTTACCGATCCAGTGCCATTACGAAGTGGTATTCGACAAGGTTGTCCTCTTTCCACGTTGCTGTATGCGGTTTGTACAGAACCGCTGATTCGTATGCTTCATAACAACTGCAAACGGTATTCTCATCCTGCTGACTTGTTTAACACCTTAGCGTATGCGGATGACATGGTGGTGTTGCTTCGTGACCCCCAACATTTGAAATGTGTGAAACAGGTGCTCCTATGTTACGCCAGAGCTTCATCGGCCCATATTAATTTTAACAAATCCAAACTGTTGCCGCTTGGAAAGTGGCCCTCAGGCACTACGCTGGAAGATGTGCCCATAGCCCACACTGCGAAAATTCTCGGCATACACTTCCATTCCGATGTGGTACAGATGCTGGAATTGAACTGGAAACCCCTTCTCAACACTGTTCGGTACCTGCTCTCGAGACATCTCACACGAGATCTTAATCTTATACAAAAGGTCTGGAATGTGAATCTGTTCATTCTTTCGAAACTATGGTATATTGCACAAGTACTACCATTACCTGAGGATATTGCACAACGAATTGAATTGGGTATCACCTATTACCTTTGGACGGGACACGTTTATAGGATTGCCAGGGCTCAATTATGGAAACCACCTGCAAAAGGAGGACTCGGCCTCATCGCCGTCAGCTACAAATGCAAGGCGTTATTTCTAAAAACCTCTCTGCGATCTACGATATCAACCGATGTCCCGAACCCTGTTACAGTGATTTCTGCCAAATTACAACATCCCATTTTTAGGAGACTAAAAAGCTATCTCACGAAACTGCCGGCAGAGATTTTAAGTGACCTGGACTCGTTGTCGACTAAGGCTCTTTACCATCATCTCCTAGAAAGTAATGCAGTTACGCCGTACATCATGTCCAAATATCCAAATAGGCAGTGGGCTAGAATATGGGCCAATTTTCATCTGCACCAGATTCCCTCAGATTGGAAGACCGTAGCATACAAAGTAGTGAACGACGTCATTCCTACCGAGGCAAAGAAATATCAGCACAGCATTTCGTCCACGCCATGGTGTGCTCAGTGTGGCAATATGGACACGCTGCGGCATCGGTTGTTGACCTGTCGGCGTGACATATGGACGTGGATGTCTGCGATCATTCGCAGAGTCTACCACAGCGACAACCCCAATGATCTTGACAGAATGGTGCTCTTCCTGGACATCCCTACTACTGGTAAACGAGCTCTCTTAGGTTGGCTGATAATGGGATATCTTTATTACATGCTGACGACACCCCATCCATCCACAGCTGGCTTGCAGAGTTTCTTCAGAATGGCACGTCCAGAACACTCCTATCTTGGAATGGATGTTGACCGGCTACTTTCATAGCTCTACCCTGCACATGGCTACAACTTAGTGTTCGACCGTAGTATCAGATGGACATTAAAAAAAAAAAAAAAAAAAAAAAAAAAAAAACTATGTAGTAATATTATATTCCCTTAGATACTATAACATACAACCTGTTACCAACCAATTTTTATTTTATATATATTTTTTTATTATTATTAATCTTGTTATGCAATAAGAGATTCATTATTGTGTTGACAGTAGCAATGTATTAGTTTCCAAAAGCCAATAAATTGTTTAAAAAAAAAAAAAAAAAAAAAAAAATAGAAAAAAAAAAAAAAAAATCACAGAATCATTGCTGTTATTTATGAGCGATACTTTCAACAAGAGGTTACTATAAAACATATTTTACATTATGAAAAATGGATATAGTGCGTGGTAAAGAAAGATATACCTACAACTTCTTTTCGGAACGTGTTCTGTATTGTTTCTGAAGAAAAAAACAAAATGACGGCGATGTCACGGAACTGAGGCATGATTAGTATGATGCGTGCAACACGTCTCATAAAAGTTAATTCTTCTTTTCCTTATTTCCAGGGATAGAGAGGCCACTACAACATGCCATGGTATGGAACGTTAATTACCCCAGTGCTTAAGAGTTAGTATCGGCAGTTTGCTTTATGGATTTAATACTTAAGTGATGCAAAGTATTGTATTACCTACTCCATTAGCTGCATCCTTAGTAATGGCGTCCATTCAAAAACTGAATTTGCTTTATGGGCAACTCCAGCAACTGTTCTTAACGAACACTTTGATGTCTGACCTGTCGTTTATGGATCTATAACAATTTTGTCATTATCCTGTTAACTTACGCTGCATGCATTGGTGCAAACATAATAATAAACCAGCCTTAATGAAACAAGGGCAAAATTTTAATTATTTAGGCTCTCAAATAGGCAATTTCAAACAAAACTACCTACAGGAGAAGATATACAAATTTAATTATACGAGGACAATTGTTAAAGCAAGATCCGATATTCTATATACATAAAACCTACAGGAGAAGATATACAAATTTAATTATACGAGGACAATTGTTAAAGCAAGATCCAATATTCTATATACATAAAGCCATCATAGATAGTTGCAAAACGGTTGTTTTATTTAATTCCTTACATATTTCTCTATTTTTACTTTCTCTACCGGTAAGTAAAGGAAGTATTGTATTCCACCCAAACATTGGATGTCGAGATTTCACCGGAAATATGTTTTCAGACCCCCTGAATAAAAAAAGAGTATTTTTAGAAAAAGGTCCGCTCGCGCGTGACTGTGGTGTGTGTGTGTGTGTGTGTGTGTGTGTGTGTGTGTGTGTGTGTGTGTGTGTGTGTGTGTGTGTGTGTGTGTGTGTGGGTGTGGGTGGGTGGGTAGGGTGTGTGAACGTGTAATACTTTTGCAGACAAATTTATTTCACATTCCTATCTTTAGTGATCTAAAACCCAATTAATAATCTTCGCTGCTCTACAGCAAAGTCCCAAAGAAGCTAGTCGCCATGATAGTTTATGTTGAAACAGGAAAACATTAGCATTACAGCTAACAAACGCATGAGAGAGGTAAACCACTTACGACGGCTCTAGCCTGGAATGACTACTCGATAACCCCCTCCGCCTCCATGGCGAGTCTCGCGTGCGTCGGAAAACATTTGGAAGCGGCTGTACATAGAGATTGTTGGAGAACAGCAAATGTACATCAAGTTTAATCACAATATTACACGATCACAAACTGAAAAGTAACGCAAGAATAGTTATTTAGAGCGGATTGACAGGTAACAGGCGGCGGAAATGGTGCCAACCTGACATGTGATTTATTACGCAAGACGAGAGTTATAAAGCTACCGTAGGCTACCGTGCACTACCATAAGTGTAAACTACAGTAGTTTTCTGGGTAGAATTGGTCAGTTAAGAACCTACCCGCATTTCTTGTACGTTAGGTGTGTTGCATACCTATTGGGCGTTAGCTCAGATCGATCGCGTTCTTTACGTTTCTGATCGTGCTTTACTAGAATTCTCTTGAAACCGGAATCATTGAACTTGGATCCTTCTCGAAATAGAGAGCGCATATAAAGGGCCGCTTAACCTACGGAACATTTAGTGTCTTCAAAAACATTTGAAAGCTCCTCTAAGTGTACTACAGGAGTAATGTTATTTGGAAGCGAAAAGTGCAATTTTTATTTTGATCACAACGACCAAACACATGAACACAGTTTTTGGTGATCATTAAAGTGTTATATAATAGACACCAAGGGTTAGAATATACGACTTCCAGTTTGTGTGTTCCATGTTGGGAGATCCTAACTTACTTAACTGGATAAAACATTTTTTATTCCTTCTCTCGTTCTTGTTCTAATACTCTGTGTCGTCATCATCATCATAACAGTCATAATCACTACATCCCTGGGTGGCCTTGATAATTCCCATTTTAGCCTGTGTATTACTTTCTCACTCACTTTTTCACCTCTTAATCTATAATCCTGCAGAACACTGTCAAGCTGCCATATTCTGGGTTCCCCACTTCACTTTGGTTTAAATTCCTACCCTCTTAATCCATTCGCCATTACAGAACTCATGCTTTTACGTCTTTCCATTATATTATTCTATTAATACAGGGTTGCCCAAAATTCCTTCCCGCGGGTCACCAAACTAGTACATAGTTTGCTTGGCTATAATAGCAACCGTATTCAATAAAATATCATGTTTTAGTTATCTTCTCTATATCAGTGCTTTTGAGAGCATACACACTTGGAGGTAAGCTTGTGTCACACTTTTAAGCAAGAAAGGATATCAAATGCTTACATAATACACTTCTGTTGTCAGTATGTCATCAGTGAATTGCGTCTCTTCCAGCACTTCTTTCTAGTGATTTTAGATGGTTGAATTGAATATAAAATGTCCTTTTTATGAAAACTATTAAAGGCAGTCTGGAGACCCTAAAGTTCGGGGACTCCCACGCCACTGTTTTGAGGCCCCCTGAATCCAAACAAAGGTATTTTTAGAAAAAGGCACATGCATGTGTTTGTGTGTGTGTGTGAATAGCATAACTCAAAAATGAAAACTCGGTTAAAATCCAAAGTTGGTATTGGAGTTGAATATCTTTCAAAGATGCGACACGAAGATTTTGAAGAGAATTCCTCCACCCTAAACTAACTTTTACATAGAAAATTTTGATTTTCTCAAAATGACTAACGATTTTGATTAAAATGCCATATGTTTAAGATAATTTTTAGCAAGTGAAATGTATATTTTGAATTTTCTGGCTGTAGCCTGTGTAGTCCTTTTTACTTTTGATGACTTTTGAATTAGAGATAGATCAAATATTACGCAAGATTGTAAATCTCGTTAAAACACACAAGTTATGTCCAAATATGAGCTCTGAACTACTTAAACTTCTCTCAAATGCAAGGTCGTTATTCACTTTTTGTCTCAAAGCCTTCATAAAGCGAGTCTAGGTTTAAAAGATCTGAACATCGCTCAAAGCCTACTGTAATACCCTTGCACGTACAAATAAATAGCCAATAAGTTCTGCAAATGTTTTCTCGACTAACATGAAGAAGATAGAGGAGTAAGAGTTTGTAACAATATCTACTACAAGAGCAGAGAAACTCATGTGACGACAGATGTTTTTTATATCTAGCTCTCTTCTTGAATTTACATTTTTATAGTGTGTAGCAATTTTCCATCGAGTTTCCCTGACCTTTCTAGAATGTGTTTATTTCATTATAGGAGGTACTATTTAGAAAAAGGCGTTTGTTCGTTTTTGTGCTATCGAGTTACACAGCATGATGCACAGTGCTGTCCGCTAAACAGATGGCATTGCGAATAGAAATATATACACTCGAGCTTTTTCCCCCTTTGGTTTTATTTGTTCTTCTTTTCCTTGCCTTGTCATCACCTCCCTTTTACTTTTATGTGTACTGCTCCACCGTGAGCAGCTTTTATTGCGTCAATATTTCTAAAGGTCGTTTTCTTAGGGGATATGTGCAATTCTACTTTCAATATTTACTGAACGCATTGAATGCTGTTTAACTTGAGTGCTCATCACTGGTGACCCAGCATGTTTGCAGCCTTTTGTATTTGTGCTAATAAACTCAGCATTTGAGATGAGCAGCAAGTCTTTGGTAAACAGTTAGTATACCAATGACTTTTCTAATATTTCAGAAAAATCCGATGTCCTTACACAAAAGGCTATTGACTTATAAGGTGCAGTAAGAATGGAGAGGGCTTAGCAGGAAAATCAACACATATAATTGATTTGTAATACACATAGCTACATCAAACTTACGATAACTTAATCAAAATAGAGAGATTGTTTAGAAAAATATTTTTTATGTTGGAATGAATATTCTGTGAACATCGCATTGTTTCCTCAAATGTTGGCTGATTTAGTCCATACCTGAAGTGTATTTTGTTTTTAAATTATTCAGACATCCAGTGCACAAGCTGGAACACTTGTACGGAGTGACACTTCCACGGAGAGACATTTGTACGTATCTACCTGATGAGTCAGAAGTAGAATGTTGACACTTGTATCGAATAACCTTTGACGACTGTTAATAACCAGTTTTGGAATGTAAATTTTAAGGTATAATATGCTTAGGAATACACTTGCAGTGAATGTTAGTGACGTAATATATAGATAATGGCACATTAGGGCATCACAAGGTACTATTAGGTTGCCTTAGATTACGTTAAGTCGCCCCTTTTAAATAACTTAAAGGTTTTCCTTTAGTGGTTTCACTGAACTCCATATCTCCAAAATTACGGCACACAGGCATTACTGGATAACAACTGTAGTAATGAACTCTTCTTAGTAAGTGCCACCCCCAAACCCTTACCTGCGAGCCACGCATTCTAACCCTTATTGTTCTGGAGTCAGAAATGCATAAGACCGGAATTATAATGGCCAGCACCAAATTACTCGTCGTACAACGTAACTTTCTAAATTTTTCATTCTTGGCCATTTCCGGGAATATTTTGGACTCCGTATAACTATCAACAAATTTCATCTCCGTACAATTGTCATAACCTCGTCACTGTAGATGGCACCGACGTAAGACATCATTCTTTTGTATCACTTACAGTGTGTTTCCTGTGTGTTGCAGATCGTAAGATTGAAGCAGTGCTGTCGAACCAGGATAGTCCGGTATTCAGTCCAGGAACATACCGAAATGGTGTTCGAATGACAGCACGTAGGTAAGTACCCTGACAGATACCACCAACCAATCACACAACGTTTAGAGCCATTTTTTGGCCGTTTGTGTGGACATGGACCTTTCGAGACAGACAAGCTGGACGACAGCGGAATGTGCGGAGGGACATGTTCTACAGGATATTGATACCAACACTGGCACATACAAGCTCCATTCTAAGTGGCCCAACAACATGGTGTAAGCTAAAGGACGGTTATGTGTATCCTACATGACAAACACCTGTCACCTGCAACACTTGCAGGGATTATCAACATTGGATTTCCCTCCGCGGGAAAGATTTTGTCTGCTTTTGGCACTAGACCAACACCAGATTTCTGTCGTTAGTCCTCTTAACCGATGAAGGGACCGTTACCAGAGATGGTATTATCAACCTATGCAAATGTCATCTGCGGGCTACAGAAAATCCTTGGGGAAGTGTGTCATCAGCAGTTTTCAGCATCAATGTTTGGACAGGGTCACTAGGCGACCACCTACTTGGACCAGTTATTCTTAGGTACACAATGCCCCAACGGACAAAAGTATCTGGAGTTCCTGCAAAACACTACTTTTTTGCTTGAGTATGTGCTTTGGCAGTATGAAGTTAACGTGAGCGCAGCACCTTACTTCACATTACTGTTGGCCAACACCTTTAAGATCTTCCTCAGAGTTGATAGGACGCAGAGATGCAACCTACTTAAACTTATGGATTTTCACTTCTGAGCGTTGAGTATACTCAGCCAGCTTCTGATGTGCAGAACCTTCAACGTAGCACATGACGCTATTCGACTACACGCTAGAACATTCCAAAATATAAGAAACAAACTTTCATTCATGGACGCTCTTTAACTGCTGTGGTTCGCAGCGTCCCATTCTATACTGGATGTGAAAGACTGCTTAATTTTGCTCAGAGGCATCTTTACCGGGTTTGAGGTTATTTTACGTGCGTAAATCTACTTCCCGTCTGAAGGAAACCATGCTAGGGATTTTTAGGCCCGAAAGAATCCATCGTACCTCCGTTCGGTTTCAACCGGCAACCTTTGGAACCAGAAGCTGACATGTTACCCCTAGACCAATCAAAGGTGCACCTGTTTATCACGACACCACTAACCGTCAGTCTAAAGATCCGCACTTAGGGATTAAAACTTCGGCGTCTGCGCACATTCCCACGCAGCTGAAAGAATGGAATAAAGCTACTTGTTTATTTAATAATTAGTGTTAATATTGTAAATAACATAATAAATTCAATTTATCTTCTGGTTTTTGAAAGTCTACTCTTTTAAAGGTTATAACATAATACACTCTCTGCATCATTGTGTCAAGACTAACACAATAAAAGCTGAAGGTGCTACAATCGATTCTCATATGTTCAATGGAATCGAGTAACAGTTAAAATGTCGGACACCAGTAACAATAACATGCAGAAGAGAATATTAAAAACATTTTATAAATGTCTTAGACACGTGGTTAAAAATAAATAGTCGTATGAACGTTAAGTAGGTAATGGCAGCAATTAAGATGCTCGTATGAATATTATGAGTCTCGCTAACGCTCGTTTCATAAAATATACCGGCATCTTAATTGCTGCCATTATGCTCTCGTTGCATAATATACTATTATCATATTTTGTATCAGATGTCCTGTCGTAACATTCTCTTCTATCGCGAATTTATTTGCATATAAAAAGAAAAATCTAGAAGTACCCGGTGTTCAATCTTTGTTTGATACAGACCGCAGTCTTGCGCACGAATGAGAAGTGGATTTTTTTACAGTAACAGGTTCTATAATTTCGCGGTTTTGTTTGGTACACGATGATACAAGAAGCGTGCGAAAGTGTTATCTTTTCGAGTAGTTTTCCTGCTATTCTTGGACGGCAGTAATTTAAAAATAAACAACGCGAAACTTGTTGATTCGATTTCCGCTGCCTGTTTAGACAACTCAGGACCTGTTTTAGTTCCTCGACCTCAGAGGTGTCATCGACAGCGAATTTTATCTTCTGTCTCTCTCTCACGCAGAGGCGCCCTCATTCAAAGCTTGTAATTTTCCACCACATTGCAGGATTCTATGTAGCTTTACTAGAGACAACTTGCTCACCGAAGCTAAGGTAGTTTTATGTTACACCAATCAGGAAGCGGAGGAGGATTTCGGCATTAGCTGCACATGAGGGCATAAACTGAGGGCGGGTTTAGAAGACTGGTTATTCTTGCGCAAGTAATGGTAAGCAAGCATAGGAATTTTTAACCATTAAAGCTAGAATGGAAGGAAATCAATTGAACAGTAGGGATTTCACAAGTAACCAGTGGCGGCTCGCAGTCAAAATTTTAGGGTAGGCAAAGTGTAACAGTAACAACAAACAACAACAACAACAATAATAGTAGTAGTAGTAGTAATAATAATAATAATAATAATAATAATAATAATAATAATAATAATAATAATAATAATAATAATAATAATAATAATAAACCCCGTTTATCCGAAATATAGGGGGCGAAGTCATTGCGGATAACGCAAACAATATATTGTTTGGTTGTTTAATAAGACCAGAGTGAATGAGTGTGACTTACGGACGAATTACCGCCAAAACTAAAATCACGAGTGTCGGCAGACTTTTTTCCAGGGGGGGGGGGGCACATGTTGGAAATTTGCAATCGTATAATATTAAATCATTATTTTACTGCCAAAATTTATAGTATTTGTTGCAGATAACTGTATCAATTTGTGCTAAACAAAAATTGTTATTTACATCAAAATTAAAATAATAATTTAAAAGTCAGTAACTGACTGCACATTAAGTTCACCAACTTCCAAGGGGGGACCGTGGCCCCTCTTGCCCCCGTTTCGCGACGCCCATGACTAAAATAGATTAAGAAATTGAAAAATTGTCTGACTGCAGATTTGTGTTAAATAGCTAAAACACTCCTCTTTTCATTGTCAGTGCGCCGCGAAAGCGAAATTTGTAATAGTTCACTAATTAAGTCGGTCATACTGGTATTACACAGAGATAACGACAGATTCAGATCTCTGAGATCTTCGTTCGTGGAGTATGGCTGTTCGGAAAATGTCGCATAAATTCGGATTTGGGCAGGCAAGTGTTCGGACTGCTGGCAGACGCGTCTACGCATGCTCGGAGTGCGTGTACAGACCGAATGTTTCCTTATCCCTGTTCAAGGGCCTCGTACTCAGGAAATGGGGCCGGGCAGGCAGAAGTTAAGCTAGCCTGCTCTTCACTACCCAGGTTCCATGCGTATCATTTCTGCCGCGCGTTTCAAACGCGCAGCGCAGTTTTGATGAATCGGAATTGAGATTAAAGGATTTGACCATGCGCTGGTCATTATAACCGAGAAAACTTTTCTTGAACTACAATTTAGGGGAAAATGACGGTTCAAATGATAAAATGCAGAATCATAGTTAAACATTATTTGTTGATGTATTACGATAGGGTAGGCAATGCCTACCCTGCCTACCCTGAGGAGCCGCGCCTGCAAGTAACCCACCATCCCCATCCCACGTACAGCTTTTGGCGCTTGTAGATAAGCCAATTTTGTCTGCCCATTTGTGACCCTCGCGTGCTGTTGTCCAATTCTTTCTGTTGTCTGGGTGGCTCAGTTGGTTAGATGCTGCTCTACTGATGCCAAGATCGTGGGTTCAAACCCGGCCCAGACCGATGTTTTTAAGTGTGTTTGAAAATGACAGCTCCATGTCAGTAGATTCACTGGCATGTAAAAGAACTACTTCGGGAGGACATTCGAACGCCTAAGGAGTTGATAGCGTTGTAAATAAACAAAATAATTAAGAAGTAATGGTTAAATTACAAATAAAACAGCAAAAATGTCTAAAACCTCTAGTATTTATTAAATGATTTTCCCAATCAGCGCATAAAACCTTAGTGACAGCAGACTTCTTAGGTGTGCTCTAAATATGTTATACTTAATCTTATTTTTCTAAATTCATTGATTATTAGTAAAGGTAGGTTCTATAGATATCGTAAAGTTCTGATTTCAGATTCTTTCAATTTCACTCCGTGAGCATTTTGATGCTAGTTTTGAGTGCTTTTTTTTTTTTTTTTTTTGTTCTTTCCTGCCTTCTTTAATTTAGGTCGATTTAACTTTTTGCTCATGTCACGAAGGCTATTCGCTCACCTGAATCAGGATATGCAAGACAAAGATCTTAATTCCGTAGTCGTTTGAATGTACCATTGCTATTGAGCTTGGGGGAAATATGGACTATTGGAACTACTGTTGTTCCTTTAGTGTACACGGAGTCATCGTGATGCTTGACAGATGGCATTAGTTGTACAGTAGACCGTCTGCTTAGTCAATTTGTTCCCATATGGTGTTGATAATTCCACTATAATTTTGAGTGTAAGTTCCACAGTTTTATAAAAAAATATTTTAAAAAATACTTTATGATAATTATTATTTATTTACGCCAACAAACTTAATGTTGGTGTTTTTAAACACATAAGGCGTGTGTAGGCAATGTTTAACAGGTGGAATCAGGACTGAAGAATTCAATGCCATATCCGAGATTTGAACCACAGAGCGGCTGCTCTAACCACTAAGCTGCCATGGCCAACTTGCCAGTACGACATTAAATTCCCCAGCCGATTCCTACTTTCCCGGTTAGACCACAAGGGACCACGTCAGGGATAAATACTCCAAGAGCGACTTAAAAGTAAGTACATTATGTACCGGGTTTAACTAACTTTTACATGGTAATTATTATTTATTTATACCAACAAACTTATTGTTTAAGAAAGTTAAAGTCATAAACCTCATTATTTTATAATTCGAAGCTCCCCTCATAAAGAATTTCTCTTATGGGAAAACTTATGAATTGACCTCCAGAGAATCGCTGCAAGAAATATAAGCTAATTGTTGGTCATAAAGGGCACGATAATAATTAGTTTAATCAAGGTTTAAGTTACTGCCACCCTTATCGCTTTTTGCTACTGGAGGTCGCCGAATTCGACGAACTTTAAAACAGCATTCGCAAAAGTGCAGCAACAATCTGTCACAGAGACGAACGATAGGCCGCTTTGCCTCTAAGGTAGCGGAGGTTATTTGTGATCTGGTTCACTCACTTTTATCAAATGTACACTGTGTATGTCTTTTTAAGAAGTGGTGGATAAATTTAAGGGAAGAAAGGGAACAAAACCCTAATTCTAAAAATGAACATAAAAACCTGATAACAAAATAAGTAATGGAAAATTGGAAACTGTTATACGAGTGGTGCAAAGTGCAGTATTTTTGAGAAATTCTATTATTTGTGTGCAATTTGTGCAAGACACAAAAAAGAACTGTTTGGCATAAGCTTACTACAGGTAAGCTGTAGTATTAAAATTCACAATAAGCGCGAGAACTTAAAACAGTGTCTTAATATACACAGCAATGCAAATGGAGATTATAAAACCATTCTTTATATCAAATTCAATTTAGGTTCCTATGAGGGGGAAAAAAAAAAACATGCTCCCGGCTCAAGTTATAAACCTAATTCATGTTTAAATTAACTTATAAATTATACACGCGCTAATAAATAATTTGGATTCCACATGCTACAAGCGCCTACATCTCGAAATAACTTTGATTTTGAAAAGACACTCAGTGTGTGCAGCATGCATAAGCGACATATTCTAATGTGATAAAACCAAATGCAAAATATGCAAATCAATAACGATATAATGTAGTGAGTATAATATGGAATGCGTGGGTCTATGTGTGTAAAAGAGAAAACACTTAACAGATTACTGTTGGCTTAGTTCAATATAGACATACATATTTCACTTTCAAAACCCTCATTAATACTGTAATTTACTAAATTTTCTACTAGGAGAATTTTGCTCGAGCTTGTCATATTTTGCACAAATTTAAATTTTGATTTGTGCATTTTTGCGACATAGATTTTTCTACCTTAAATCTGAGCTAAATATGCATTCTCATATGAAAAGGAGCTCAAATCTTAATATATTGATTGTAATTGCTACCTTGAGCTACTTTTCGTTTCGAGAGTGGAAAACCTTGTCCCAGCTTTTCTTCACCCCATCAATTACAGAGAGGCCAACTGCTACCACCTTTACTGTAAAGTTCAAGTGTTTCAGTTCATTTAAACTTACCTAATTGGCTAGGTTCAATGAGCATCTTCTTCAGAAAAACTACACAAAAGAGAACACACAAATTTAAATAGCAGATGACCTTATTTAGGCAAGGAATCAACAAAAAATGAACAAGTCGACCAAGGTTTTTATAGCGATTAAAATGATAACATACCAGTTATGTTAAGGACAAGAACAAATATCAGATTTAACACCCTTTATGATCTCTACAATGGTTATCATATTTGTTTAAATGTGCAATCTATACGCCCAGGTTCTTTTCGGAAGTATTTGGTGTTATTATCATAAAAGGTCCAAGATTTCTGAAGCATCGTTAAGCCATAAAGCTACTACATGACACACTTTCATGGTATACTTAGTCAAACGTTTTCATCCTTATCCTTAAAGCTTCATGGTCATGACCTAACTGAGCTGTCTGACAACAGTTTTGCCTTGAAATCAGAATATTAAACAGCTGTAAAGGTTTTCAGTCATACGTTCATTCAGTTGTCAGTTTTAGAGAGTTAGGTGGATACCGACTATATCACTGAGCAGGAAATGATAATGGATAAGCTCAAAGCTTTAATTCAAACATTTTGAGATAATCTAATTAAATACTATAATTGCCGAAAAAAGTTACTTTTTAAACTATGCTGAGAATTCATATTTGTCAAACATGATAGTGATATTTTCTAGTACTTCGCTGCTTAAATTATTTTTTTTTATTTTATCTTTTGTGTGTGTGTATGTGTATGTGTGTGTGTGTGTGTGTGTGTGTGTGTGTGTGTGTGTGTGTGTGTGTGTGTGTGTGTGTGTGTGTGTGTAATCCAACGAATAAAGCAATCGTGCAATGCACACTTGAATCTTTAGATAGCGCATTTAACATTATTTATAAGCAAAACTGAAATGTAAGGAATGCATTTCATGTAGAATAATGTAAAACTGAGAAAAGAGAAAATGGACGGGTTCGTTGGATTAAAAGGGAGCGTACAGTGATTTAAACGAGCCGCCAGACTTTTAAAAATGGCAGATCTTGAAAAATATTTGATCAATATGATTCGTAGGTCATGTAGAATATTTGTGTCATATAATAAATAATCTATTTTTTTTTTTATTTTTGCTAGTAATTCAGTACTGGTGTCCGTTAAAGAAAAATGTATTTATAACTTTTAGGAATATTAGTTTGTTTAACCTGAAGTCTTAGTACATTGATGAAGCTAAACTACAAATTAGATTAACTTTTATAAATATTTTAAGGAATTGAATTTCAAGTCAGTTGTGTTAAATCACTAGACTGCAGGGGAGACCCATAGAAAAGTTCCAATTTCACTTGGCTGAAACTGCGGAAGGTGCCGTGTAACTGCATGTGGCTAAACCTGTGCATAGCGAGCCATTTAATTAATGTTGACAAAGGGCATATGGAATGATGATGTTTGAAAAGAAGGAGCCAACCTTCTTGTTTCCCAATATTTAGCTCTATTTTAATGCATATAATATATTTATTTACCTGTTTGTTAATACCTACATTATGGTACTGTGACGTAGGCCCGCGGCCACCATAAAACAGGAGAGTCTAGGTCAGACTACCTCACACTACTAGGCGGTGAGTAAGCATATAACAAAGCGTTTCTAGACCGTTCACGAAACTGCTGACTGGTTTATTAGAAGCCCCGAGAAATGGTGGATTTCAAGAAAAATCAGTGATATGTCATTCTGTCCTATGTAAGCGAGGTGATACGGTGAGAGAAGCGAGATTTTGTGATGGAGTCATTAGTGATGAACGAGATAGCTGTTAGCTGTGTGATTGTGTGTGTGTGTGTGTGTGTGTGTGTGTGTGTGTGTGTGTCTGCAGTCGTCGTTGAGGGAAACGTGAATGTGTATTGACAGAGACAGTTTTGGGACATTTAATCACTGTGTCGGAGTTGTTTGTTGTGTGGAATAGTTTTAGTAAATGTGACCATCGAATCCAGCAGTTCTGTAAGAGACAGAGTAGAACTGAAAGACAGTGAAGTATGTGTCAATATTACAAGAATACACAGCAACTGTGAGAAGCAATGTCACGACGAATTGTAGATTGAGTTAACGATAAAACAGATATGTTTGTGTGCCTCAGTTTTAGAAGAAAAAAAATAAAGTAGCTGGACATCTCATGTCACAGTATATAACGGGGGAAAAAATGTAACTGCAGTGCCTAGATAATGTGGTTTTCAGCATCATGAGCAGGCGTGTATCGCCAATCCTCAATGCACGTCCTAGGAGCTGTATTTGCCAATGATGGGTGCCAGAAAATCATACCACGAGTTAAATCTTCAAGCAGCACTGATTGCTTGCTAACTCTTAAATCTTACAGGAAACGGAAGTGCTGCAGATGTGCTCAAAGCATGCAGTCGCTAATAAATAAGTAAAAAAGAAAGATAAGGAAAAACAAAAAAGTGGCTCGCGAGGGCGAACGTGAAATGAAAAACTGGCTAATGGATTATAGATACGTAAAACAAAGAAGTGCTTTGTTGGCAGAGAGTTTAGTAAATGATGAATCGTTCATGTCGGTTTGATAAATCGTTTCCCAAGTCAGCGACTCTTCCTTTTTCTTCTGTCTTTAAGTTTGTTGCTTTAATTAATCCGGATGTCGTTTTGCATCGGATATTACGTAATTAAGCTGTGACGTCAGATAGTTCGTTTTTAGTATCCAATATTTTATCCGTACTACAGAACCAAAGAGGACTGGTGATGTACAAACCAGGTTTTGTACTTTTTGTACAACCAATTGCCAAAAACAATAAGTATTCTGCAAATGATTTAAGCACTCTTGCCCTGAGGATGACGTATGTCATGGTATTAGTCCCCCAAACACGCCACCAGTAGAGCAACTCGTTTCAGTACTTATTTTCAGGAGTTTCATCGATTATGAGTGAGAGCTCCAGCGATTATTTCCCCTGAATAACCTCTATAACTTCAGAATATCTACGTTAACAAAATTATCAGTGATTGCCTACTTGGGGTATTTAGCAATGCGCATGTATCGTTGGCGCTATCTTGTTTCCATACTACCCTGCACACCAGTTAGACAGAGCATGTATAATTCGCAATGCTAACATCCATTTGAGGTACCCTGAATTTATATTTAAAAAAAAAAAAAAAAAAAAAAAAAAAAAAAAAAAAAAAAAGCATTTTTAGAAAAATGTGTGCGTGTGTGTGTGTGTGTGTGTGTGTGTGTCTGACTGTGAACAAGATAATTAAAAAATATGATGTGCTGCACTCACATGACTTTCTCAACTCTTGCACTAACCATTCTTACAAACTTTTATCTATAACTTATTCGTGTTACTTGAGATAAACATTTGCAGAAATTATCTTTTTACTTATTTCCTTGTAGGTTCAAGGGAATAATACAATACAGTAGGCTTTGTGCGATAGTAAAATCTTTTAGTTTGGAGATCCCGTTTCCTCTGCACGGTTAACATAAAAAACGAATAACGATTTTCCATTTGACAGAAGTAGAAGTTCTCAAAACTGACACAAATAGCAAGAAATATTTCCGAAATAGTTCACTCTACAAAAAATTATTTTGACATAACTTGTGTATTTTAGCAAGATCTACATTTTTGTGTTGCTGTTATTGTTATGCTTATTGTTATTGTCCTTCTTCTTCTTCTTCTTCTTCTTCTTCTTCTTCTTCTTCTTCTTATTATTATTATTATTATTATTATTATTATTATTATTATTATTATTATTATTATTATTATTATTATTATTATTATTATTATTATTATTATTATTATTATTATTATTATTATTATTAATATTATTATTATTATTATTATTATTATTATTATTGTTATTATTGTTATTGTTATTAATTGTTATTAATTATTATTAATTACTGTTATTAATTATTATTTATTATTATTAAAATTATTATTATTAAAATTATTATTATTAAAATTATTATTATTAAAATTATTATTATTATCATCATCATTATTGTTATTATTGTTTCGTAATCTCTAAGAGCTAGCCAAAATGTTACTCCACAAAAATGTATGTCATGTAAAAAAGGTTTTGTGTCGTTAACAATTTACAAGATATTCTTTGTTATTATCTTCATTTTCAAATGCTCCTGGTCATACAAAAGAGAATGATATTTCAATGCCATCACTTAGCGATTTGCTTTTTAAAAAGCTGACTATCGTTCCCTATTCTTATGAACTGACTGAATGTTTAACGAACGTTTATCTAGATTAACCAGAAGTAATGGAAAGAAAATATTTCATAAGAACGATCTGTAGAAGTGAGACCATCGCTAGGGTTGGGTTATAATTGCTGTCCGGTGCATAGTAAATAAGAAAGATATTCTATGTTTAAACAAACTCTCCCGCTGCTCCATTGTGGCAAGCAAAGTGTGTGTAAAGTAGGCGTACACAAAAAACACTTTGCCGTATTTAAAGGCATGATGGCCGGCAACATGTGACCCCACTTAGTGCATTACAAAGACTCCCCTTGTTTTGACACAATGCTGCCTTCTATACAGAGCTTCCCCCTTCCCCGTCTCCCTAATTTATGGGACAGGACTTCTCTCTCGTCCAGAGATTGATGGAGAAGTTGAAAGATGCAAACCACTATTCCCTGCATGCAGGAAAACAGATCGCAGACAGATTTGTGGCTTGGATTAATGAAGGACCATTCAACAGGGTGCTCCCCAATATAGTAGACACTCACATTGGCAGTTGCAGTGCACCCAGGATGCTTATATGCACTACAGCGTCTAAACGCAAACTTCCCTTTACACAAGCTTATTGCTTGGACTGCAAATCGACATTGTTCAATATATACAAATATATGTGAATGTATTTCGTATACTCATACAACCGGCATGCAGTTGTGAAATGTGATATATATAATATAATATTTAAAACAACCTATTTCCAAAGCAGTGCCCCATGTCACAAACTTAACTCTGCATAAAATAGATACTGAGTTAAAGGTTGCTGAGGTAAAATGCATCCAAACAGTAATTCCAAAACTGGTTACTTCCCAATATTAAAGTTTGGCTCCCCTTTATAGATTTTTTACAAACTACGAGGGCAATTTGGAAAGTAAGAACCGAATCCCCGTTGCTCATCGAACTTCGTGCGAACCGACTCTGTTTGCATGTCTTGCGCGTAAAATGATACCATTGGTAGTGTTACAGTGTGCTCTTCACGGTGTCGGTTCAAAAGCTTTAAAATAATTGATGGGTCTGCCGAATGTGAAACACGGTCTCTGGGTTAGCTTTTGACTGCAAGGAACGTTTCAGCAGCGGACATTTGTCGACAGATCAGAAAGAGATGGCCCCAATGCGATGAGTGATAGCAAAGTGCGGTGCGTAAGTGGGTGAAAGCTTTCAAGGCCGAACGGACAATGTTTATAATCAAACACGATCAGGCCGGCCATTAATGTCACAGATCGGTTATTGACCTTTGCCACTGGTTAACCAATGGTTAGGCACTGGTTATCCAGCGACTTGTTATCGTCATAGGCGATAGACCTCTATGAGGTCGGCATACAAAAGCTTGTGCGAGAAATGTTTAAACAAGTATGGCAACTGTGTAGAAAAATAGAGAAAAATGTAAGGAATTAAATAAAATAACCTTTTTGCAACTATCTATAATGGTTTGTTGTGTATAAAACATCAAACCTTACTTTAGGAATTGCCCTCGCATAACGAGAAAATTTAGCACTAATTTTTCTTAGAAGATATCTTGGAAATTACCCAGATGGAACTATTTCTTCAAAAATGAATACATTTACATCCTTGTGAATAATATTGAACATTGTTTATTAAAATATCTTAAAGACATCTGCATGTCAATTCATGCCCATGTGATATAGTTGTATCCATTCCTAAATGACCACATTCCAAGAAGTTTTAAAACTGTCCCTCGTTCTTTTTCCGCTGTTAATGACATGAACAGAATAGAGAGCGCCTTATCAATATGCTCCTAGCAAAAGAATCTGTGATGGTTAAGTCGCTTAAGTACTGTTATGCATTCAGAATGTCTAAAAGGCAGTGGGATGAGAAAGGTCGTTAAGGCATGACGATTATACTCTCATTAGTGCTGTAGTTAAGTCTGTTTTGTTTAAAGAAATTTGCCCATATTGGTTTCTCTGGTGTGACAATGAGAGCCAACATAAACAAGACAAGCTCAATCTTTAAAACTAAGGTTACTTTCTGTATTGGCCGACCTTTGTGTACATGACAACTAAATATGACCTATTATCTTACTTTTAAAAATAGCATTTTATAATAAAACATACAACAGCAACCATCCCGAGCAGGGAGCTACAAACAATACATGAAATAGTCAATTGCTTAAGCATTGTAAAATACTTAAAAGAAAAGAAAAATGTCCTATTGTTTTAACACTCTTCGAGGGCAAGGATACGTAAAAATCAATTTATATCGAATGGATAAAGAAAGTCTTGGCACTGTTGCACACTTTATAAAACTATGACACCTCTAAAACTGAGAGTGAATATTTAAACGTAAAGTAGGGCTCAGTTCCTTTATTGATGTAAAGAAACCGAAATTTGGAGAAACGAATTTATTATCAAGAAATCGTTTAAGATATAAATAGCCGTAATTTAATGTTTCACAATATATATTAAGAATACTAATTGCAAAAGTATAGATTTAGTAACGAGAGGCTCAAGTTATCTAAGACCTGCTGCTTACTAATCCTAATTTCGTAACGTGTTGTCTACAATATTTTATCTATGTTGAGAGTAATTTAGTATGTGTTGCACAAGGTAGAAGAATAGACTTCGGTACTTCGATCTCACAGGTCGTTTGTGCTTATGCCTCGAAGGGACGCTCCCGGGAGGGAGGGGTGAGGCGAGAGCAGATAGCGGGCGGCCAGACCACAGGAGAGTAGGCACAGCAGAGAGCAGGGTCCCTACATTTTCCCATTCTCCCTGACACCAGCCAGCACACAGTCCCGCCGGCTCGCGCATAGCGACGCCTGCAGGGCCCCTCCGAGGCTTAAGGACCTCGGTGTGGAAACGACCCGGAGCCCGGCTGCTGTGTCAGGGGATGGAGTCACTCAGAGCATTTCATCCCACCATGCTGCACCTGAACGCCCACTGACACCTTCGACCCTGAAAGAGACCACACTAATGAAAGGATGAACGAAATGAGTAGTGAAGCGAAATGGAAGGAGAGGAAAGGAGGATGGAGCAACTGGTGGAATGATGGCCGGGGACACCGGAGAAAGCTCGTCCCTACGCCGGTGTGTCCAGCACACATCCCACATGCGGACGCCTGGGATCGAACCCGGATCGTTTTGGTGAGAAGCGGTCTAACCACTCGGCATATGTTGTATATTTAATGGAATTTATTTTGTGTGAAAGCATATGTTTACAGAAAGAGTAATGTGGGCTTGGCAAAAGAAAAAAAAATACAATACATTAACAAAGACTGCTATTATTTCTGCAATTTTGGATGCTACTTTCATGTGTGAATTTAAAGTAAAAATGAATGAAGAGGGGATTTTCACTGTTCATCACAAAACTATTTAAAGCAGTCAAAGATGCAGCCATTAATATACTTCCAGAAAAGTCAAGGAAAGTTTGTGTAGTAATACGAAATTCAAGGTCCAGTGTGTGGATAATGAAGCAGACATGGGAAGAAAATTGATTAATACTTCAGACAAAGTTGTGAAAAACAATAATTCTGATAATGGAGAAAATGTGTCTCCAATAAGTATTACAAACTATAATGGTTATAATATTAGAACAACTATCAATTAGGAAAGAACATTTTTGTTTTAATGCACATTATTATCAAGAAAAATAAGATATAAATGATCATTATTAGTTATGTTTTGATAGCGTGCTTTGAGTTTTGTTAGAATATTAAGTATATATTTTGTTGCCCAGTAACTACGAACTGAAAAATCACTGATCAATATAGTAGCGGATAAAAATATTAGGAAGGTCAGGCCATTGTTTAATAATAATGAAGTAAATAGATGGATCTGAACAGTGAATAGCGCCAAATAGCAATAGCAAACAGGTCGCCGGTGAAGTTCACGTGTGCATTGCTTAGCATGAATAAACTAATCTGTGATGCAACGGCTCCACCTCTATAATAATTTAATGTTATGTTTTGATGGAGTTCATTATAAAATCACTCTCATTTGATTGTACGCTTTCTTTACTGTTAAGGGAAGTATACGGAGTTCTACGGATTCTGGACTAAGACACCATACATTTGCTTAAGACTAATGTTGTTGAAGCTCTACTTCTTTTGGACCATGAGTGTAGGGTTATAACAATCTCGTGGCGGTTGTTTTCCTCCTTCATGTAGATTGTAGGTTGATTTCATACGTTTCTCGTGTACTATACACACATCTACAAAGATGTACGTGACCTGTAAACATGCCATATTATCTTGTTTTATTGTACTTGATGCAGAGATGAACATAATCAGGCGGTTACATGGATTACAGCTGGGAAACAAAGAAATGTGCTTGCACAGAAAATTATCATCTGCAGAACCTTCTTTGGTTCTCTTATTTCTTTTACACAAGTATGTTTTCAACCTACTTCCCTCTTTCATATCATCTTGCTTAGGAAAGATATTTAATCTTTGATTGAAATTACAGATGGTTGTTAGATATGAAATAGGACATCTAGAGTGACAACTATATTCATCTCCTTACGAGAGGTCCCAGGTTAGATTCTGCTGGGAGGTAGAAATTTATCTCTAGCCTAGATTACTCCCTGTTCTCCCCAGAGCCAAGAAGTATGAATAACAGTGTGAGCGTGGGTGTGTGTGAGAGATCTATGCACCATAACCAAATAAACCGTACTGTATACGAGTTAACAACACTGGCGATAAGCAATATGATCCAAAGTAGAAGAGGAAGAGCAACAGGTAGGGTGGTTCAAGAGATGATCATTCGACGCAAACCTGTAAGGGGGATGATCAAACTGTCCCATTATAACTCATTGAAAGATTCCTGAGTTTTTCGGGCACTGCAACGTCCAGCGTTGTCATACAAAACCAAAACACTGTCAGTCGCAGGTTGTTTCGAATGGCTCGCAAAAGATTTTTTTTTTTTTTTTTTTAAATCTTACAACATCAAGTACCTTGCATTTCTTCTATGAAGAAAACCGCCTCTCTTGGGTGGCATTTCTGTCAATATACACGGCTTCTAAAATGTGTCGAATCCGTTACCATCTAGCCATACACCAATAATCTCGCCACGTGTAGCTTCGATGCACACGACATAATGTGAAACAAGCAAAAGTTGTAGCTTAATGAGTAACGATTTAGTGAGCCATCAGAAATAATTAATACTTACCTTTTATGCCGACGTGTTATAACGATATCCAGCATGAATACAGTCCGGTCCTATGAGAGGGGTGAAAAGAGGGAAAGAAGGGGAAGCTACGAAGGCCTCGCTTAATAATCATCATTCCATCTACATTTGTTAAACTCGCTTTCTCTACTCGCTTCTTTTTTGCCTGGAGTGTAAAAAAGGGTTTCTAAGATTTTAAAGTGGAAGTAGTAGAACTTAAAAATCAAGTATGTTTATGTTTTTGTTTTCATAAGCATAATCACGATACGGGTTCATCTAATCTATTGACATAGTGCTTTTAAAACAGAAATAGTAACACAGAAAACATCAACATTTTAGAAATTGTTCTGGAAGTAGACCTTAATTCATATTACATTAAAGGTCACAATTTAAAAGTCAACCATTAAAAACTAATATGTAATAGCTCGTGGAAAAAAAAAGTAAATGCGTAAAGCGTGCTTAAATTTTGAAATACAAAAGCTTGTAGACAGAAGAGATGGTAGCTGTTGTTGTTGGTGGTGGTGGTCGTGGTGGTGGTGGTCGTGGTGGTGGTCGTGGTGGTGGTAGTGGTGGTGGTGGTGGTCGTGGTGGTGGTGGTCGTGGTGGTGGTGGTCGTGGTCGTGGTGGTGGTCGAGATGGTGGTGATGGTGGTGGTGGTAATGTTGATAGTGATGGTGGTGGTGGTGGTAGCGATGGTGGTGATGGTGGTGGTGGTGGTAATGTTGCTAGTGATGGTGGTGGTAGTGATGGTGCTCATGGTGGTGATGGTGCTGATGTTGATGGTGCTGGTGATGGTTGTTGTGGTGAAAGTGCGTGTGGTGGTTCTGGTGGGGGTGATGGTGCTGGTGGTGGTGGTGTTGGTGCTGGTGATGTTGCTGGTGGTGGTGATGGTGCTGATATTGATGGTGCTGGTGGTGGCTGTTGTGGTGAAAGTGCGTGTGGTTCTGGTGGGGGTGATGGTGCTGGTGGTAGTGATGATGCTGGTGGTGGCGGTGGTGGTGGTGATGGTGCTGCTGATGTTGCTGGTGGTGGTGATGCTGCTGGTGGTGGTGGTGATGGTGCTGGTGGTGGTGGTGATGGTGCTGGTGGTAGTGGTAATGGTGCTGGTGGTGATGGTGGTGATGGTGCTGGTGGTGGTAATGGTGCTGGTGGAGGTGATGATGCTAGTGGTGGCGGTGGTGGTGATGGTGCTGGTGATGTTGCTGGTGGTGGTGATGATGCTTGTGGTGGTGGTGCTGATGGTGGTGATGGTGCTGGTGGTGATGATGGTGCTGGTGGTGGTAATGGTGCTGGTGGGGGTGATGGTGCTGGTGGTGGTGATGATGCTGGTGGTGGCGGTGGTGGTGGTGATGGTGGTGGTGATGATGCTGGTGGTGGCGGTCGTGGTGGTGGTGATGATGGTGGTGATGGTGCTGGTGGTGGTGATGGTGGTGGTAATGGTGCTGGTGGGGGTGATGGTGCTGGTGGTGGTGATGATGCTGGTGGCGGCGGTGGTGGTGGTGGTGATGATACTGGTGGCGGCGGTCGTGGTGGTGGTGATGATGGTGGTGATGGTGCTGGTGGTGGTGATGGTGCTGGTGGTGGTAATGGTGCTGGTGGTGGTAATGGTGCTGGTGGGGGTGATGGTGCTGGTGGTGGTGATGATGCTGGTGGTGGCGGTGGTGGTGGTGGTGATGGTGGTGGTGATGGTGCTGGTGATGTTGCTGGTGGTGGTGATGATGCTGGTGGTGGTGGTGCTGCTGCTGATGGTGGTGATGTTGCTGGTGGTGGTAATGGTGCTGGTGGAGGTGATGATGCTAGTGGTGGCGGTGGTGCTGGTGGTGATGGTGGTGATGGTGCTGGTGGTGGTAATGGTGCTGGTGGAGGTGATGATGCTAGTGGTGGCGGTGGTGCTGGTGGTGATGGTGGTGGTGATGGTGCTGGTGATGTTGCTGGTGGTGGTGATGATGCTGGTGGTGGTGGTGCTGCTGCTGATGGTGGTGATGTTGCTGGTGGTGGTGGTGGTAATGGTGGTGGTGGTGGTGGTAATGGTGCTGGTGGTGGTGGTGGTGGTTGTTGTGGTGAAGGTGCGTGTGGTGGTTCTGGTGGGGGTGATGGTGGTGATGGAAGGGAGAAAATGACAATTTAAGCAGAAAACTTCGAAGAACGGAGTAAATGTTCGTTCGTAAAATATTTGCCATCTGGCAGAAATTATGATGGTTTAACTCACCCTCCCACCCCCACCCACCCACACACACAGGCACACACAATTATACATAATAATTATAAAGCATAAATGCGACTAAATAATTTTAATTGTTCCTATCTATTTTGTTAATTAAATGTGGATGTACGTTGTTTCTGTTGACCTAACAGAACTGCAGTGTGTTCTAAAAGTACAAATTATGGATATATTTGTTTTTCTTTCTAAAATAATAGTTCATGAAACCAATTAAAAGACAATTTGAGAAAAATGTGAATTGTTAGGTTTTCTCATTAACTGATTGTTAAGCGGAAATGGAACTTTCTGAGATATATGAGCAATTTTTAATGCCAAACTGTGTGGAACGTTTGATGTAGGGAAGATGGGTCTGTTTTGCTCATTTTCACCAAGCTAACGATTCCTTTGTGTGGTACTTTTGCTTGCAATAAGAAACAATTAATTCAATATTTTTTCCTGAATCAACTTCCAAACGTACGATCTGATTGCAAACATGCATCTTACAAAATATTACCAATGAGGCCTTCGCAGTTCATGCAAGTCGCAACTAGAACCAACAAGTTTTGTAATGCAGAGAGAAGTAAGTTCACTTGGCGAGTGTTGAAAAGCCGGAAGGAATCGTTGGCCAGCTTCCCGCGTGGTTCGCTGAAGACACACCCTAAATCTCTGCAGTGACCTGAAGCCAAGCCCCCGGTTTGCGAAATACAAAATGCACGACATGGTGTGTACGACGTAGTAGAAGGGGAAGTTGTAGTAGCAGCAGTAGCACGGGGTTCGTTGGCCCAGCACACTGCCCGGTGGCTATCTTCCATCTCACTCCGTAGGATGAGTCACGTGGTACATACGTTCCACCTTTCCGTTTGGAGCATCTCTCGCAATTTCAAACAACACGCAGGTTTAATAAACTCTTGTCATGCAAACCATACACTTTTTTTCTGTTTGGCAAACTCTCTCAGTAAATAATTTTATACGTAAGGAATTCAAATAAGTATTTCCTTAGTTATAGTACATCCTGTATTTCCTTAGTTACAACACATTCTGTATTACCATCACTAGAAAAGTCCCTCGCGACACAAATCAAGAGATTGAAAAATGGCCTCCGAATTTACCTTTGATGTCGCTCTACATTTCTTGTTTCATCAAAGAATATGGACCCTATTATTCTTCTAGGACTTATGGCACACCACACTTCAATTTCCTGATCATAATGAGGTGTTTCGTGCAGTAATACAGGTTTCTCTGAAGCCCAGTAGCGACTGTTGTGAGTCGCTTTGGAGCGTTCGCCTCGAGAATCGCTGAAAACAACAGCGCAGCAAATAGGTGTGTCTCAATCTTCTGCGAGAAATGCTATATGTCTGTTGGAACTGAAGGCTTATCGCTACAGCAGAGGACCGAATAGAATGGAAGGAGGTGGTTAAGGAGGAGCGTCATCATCATCGGTTTTAAACATTGGCACTCGTCATCGATTGTAGGCAAAATAAGTTTTCAAGCGGAGAAGTTACGCAGCTAATTTAGAGGTCTTGCACCAATACATAAAAATTATTAGCTTATCGCTACACACAAGTGCAAGCGTTAAAGCCAAATGATCCCGCTAAGCGAATGATTTATTGTAATTGGTTTTTCCAATCTGTAGAAAGGGGTTTCATTAACCTACAGCTTTTGTTTTTCACTGATGAATCTTGGTTTCATCTAACTAGACTCACATTCATTACCAGAGGCTGTTCTGGTGACAATTAAGTATATTTCTAGTGACCTCACTAGAGATGATTTACTACGTAAATGTTTGCATGGCAAAACACAGAATCCTAATGAAAGTTTTCATAGTGTAGGTAATATGGGAACGAGTGCCCAAGACTGTGTTTGTACATGCGTCAATCCTCAGTATAAACCTTTATGATGCAGTCATTTGTTATAATGATGGTTCTTACAACAGAATTAAAGTTTTGGGGAAAAAATGTCTATTAGTGAAAATGTACAGATTGTATTAATGTGCATTAACAAGCGACGACTCTCAGAAGCGAATAAAAAGCCAAAAATTCCAGCTCGCAAACATCATTCCAACTGCGTTTTGCCAAAATAAACAACCCGGGGCGATGACCTCTTTTGCAGGAACTCATAGAAGATGAAGATATATTAAATGTTTGCGGTCATAACTATGATTTTTCAAATGAAGTGTTGTGAACAACTTGATGCAGTAATAGTGTTGAGCAGTTTTCATCTGTACTTAAAGGGGAACGAAACACAAAACTCATATTTCTTCCACAACGAAGGATATGGCCTTTAAAATCCAGTGTTAAGATTGTTTTTGTTTTCCTGACCTAGATGATACCATTATCGCTGTGCAAGCAAAATAAGAAATACCTCATACGTCATCTACTCCATAAGATTGACAATATGGTATGGAAAGCCAGTATAAATAACCATTTATAGTGGGCTGCCCAAAACTAGTTAGAACAGTGCCATATTAGTTGAAAACTTGACATCAATTCTATGTAAATGAACATAAATAGCTAGAAAATGCTGAAATGAAACTTGGTGAACTTGATGGATTGTTTGAAGAAATAAATAATGGATAACAGACGAATCATAAGTCTATCATGCTCTG
The DNA here is from genome assembly GCA_030765045.1 of Tenodera sinensis. Classification (NCBI taxonomy): domain Eukaryota; kingdom Metazoa; phylum Arthropoda; class Insecta; order Mantodea; family Mantidae; genus Tenodera; species Tenodera sinensis. Next base: position 90,042,068 of record CM060969.1, on the reverse strand, counting down.
AAGAAAATTATTTTGGATAACATTTGCTTCATATTCGACATTATATACACTGGAAGTTTGGAAAGTTATCACAGTCTTCGTCTCAGATATGTTCCAACGAGAATACATTTTTTCATATAATGGAGGTTAAGTTGCACCAATTGTAACACATGGAATCAGCACGGTCTTCGGTGTTCACACTGTATCGGAATCGCTATCAGAATGGTTTAAATCGAAATCGTGCTATTTGGTTCAAATTGATAAGGGCGGATGCCACGTTCACTCATTTTCAAAGCAGATTTTGTACTTTTGCTTATTACTTCTTTGGTATCAACATGTGAACCTTGTTTGTCATTTCAAACATCAGTTATTGTCTGAGTTCAGTGGAATAAATGACGTCACGAGTCACATCAACTGCAAGAACCGATCACCTTGGGAGTCATGAATGAATGAATGAATGAATGAAAGAATGAATTAGGGTATTTGGACGTGCAACCACGCCCGGGCTGCTTAGGGAGTGTTCCCTCTTCAGCCTAGCTTTGTTTTTATTTTTTGGTGGGGTAGAGATCAATCAGTTTGGGTGGTACATTTTCCTCTTATTATTGATGTTTCTTTTTTGTTTTGTTCCCAGGTCACACAACTTGCTGCCGTCGCTACCCAAGAAGACGGATTTTGCTGTTTGCTTAGTGCTTTTTCTTGTTGCTGCTGCTTCAGGCTCTTGTTAATTTTTTATTTATATTTGCTGTAATTTGTTCGGTAAATTTGATGTTTTTTTTTAATGTTTGTTAAATGTTGTAGGAGATCTTGTAGTTGTTGTTGTTGGGCTTCTTGTTGTTTGTCGTAGATGTGGATGAGAGTGAGTAATGACGGATTTTTTTCATGTTGATTTGGTCGAATGGTTCTCATTTTTGGGCTGTATTGATCAATCGTCGTCTGTATGGTCTGGTATGGGCGTTATCGATGTATCTGAGCATAAGCTTTGCTATATGTTGATCAATGGGCATGGTTTTGGTATAATTATGAATGTTGCTGTTTTTGAAGTTCGGTAGAAGTTTATATGCGATGCGCAGACATTTTCTTTCGAATGCTTGTATTTTTTTCATTGATTCAGGTGTGATGAGCGGCATGGTGGCTACTGCGGCATATGTTAAGTTGGGACGAATAAGGGCGATGTAGAGATGTCGAAGGATTTTTGGAGAGAGGGCTCGTTTATTCAGTTTGGCAAGATATGCTATAGTTCCAAGAATGGGTCGGGTTTTTTTCAATACTTCGTGGTAATGTGGTTTTATTGTGAGGGTACGATGAATTTTGATGCCTAGATATTTTGGGAGTGTGAAACTGCTTGCGTTGTTATATATTTTTGACGACAAATCAACTGGCGAATTAAATATTCTTTTTTGTGTTTCGTTCCCCTTTAAGATAAAGCTGCACTGTTCACTGTCGACCAGTAAGCAACACAGTAGTCGGGGAGGACTGCTCCTGCAAAATGAGGTGAGTCACGTACTCGCAAGATGATTCTCCATTACTCGATGTAATTATTATGGACGTGCAGCTCTGCAAGGGCGTTTAAACACAGGTTGGGTAGCATGGAAGTCTCAGTCAGTACTGCTGCTGGAGCTGGCAAATCTTCCCACGTTATGCTCCATGTCGCTGCTGGACAAGCAGCTGTCTCAGGATGCACCTCCTATATGTCATTGGGCATATTATTAGGTCTAAAAATGGTATATAGACCTTCATGTACAACGTATTCCCAAGACTTCAAATTAACCAATAAAATGAATTATTATGAGCTATAGGTTTATTATTTTAAGCACTAATTACGCCAAACTTCGCCAAACTCGCTAATGTTTATTTTATTGTTTTCTCTACTGCTATCTCTTACCTGAACTCGAGGAAAAACGGGCAACGGGCACGGTCAGCATGCTCTGTGCTAGCAAGCAGGCGAATGTAGCAGTGCTGGACACGTGTGCGGTATGACTTGTGAATTATAGGAATAGTAACTTCTCAGATTCATCTATCCCTCGGCCTGCGGCCTCATTTCGGAATCACACCTCTCACAAAAAAATAAATATATAAGTAAAAAAAAAAAAAAAAAAAAAACTTCCTTTAGCCCTTATATCTAAATAACTGAACTTCGTGTATTTTTAATTTGAGATGTTCAATGTGTAACGAAGACAAAGCGAGGTTAATCGGTACTTCGTAGTAGCGAACGCACCTAAAATAATAATTGAAGTGTAATTGCGTAGCTGTAGGTACCTTCCTGAAATGTAATAAAATGTTTACTATTTGTTTTCAGAGGATTGTGGCGATACTATCGCGGTATGTTTTCAGGTTGCTAATGTCACAAGAGCAAATGTGCCTTGGACCACATAATTACGGGAAAGATAAAGAGTTGCCTTGAAAAGTTCGCTTATTACCTTTCTGTCGATGTAGTTCACGATTTGTAACAGTCATTAAGAAGGAAACGACTACTGGAAACGCCAGGCCAAGCCACGAAAAAAACAAAATAAAATATACCTAAGATAAACACAACACTCTTGTTATTACGTAACATATCGTCACGTAGAACCGCTTCACATTTGTTACCTTCCATGCGGGTTGATGGTTTCTTTCTCCTTTTTCAATCCAAATCCTTAAGTATACTTTCTTCTTTTTATTTATTTATTTTTTATCCCAACTATACGTAGGAACCGAGCTGCAGTATCTTGTACACATTTTTTCTTTCTTTTCCAGCGTCCTGCCCACTCGTTCACAAAGATAGTGGTTTTATTTTCCTCTCCTGCCTGACTCCTATTTTATGCCCCCTCCACTTTCTGGCGTGATGCCACGGAGACCCAAACATGTTCCAACTTGTTGATGCAACGACCTTCGGAAACCTGGAGCTACCTAATCCAGAGGGCCATTTCAACCACAGCAGCTTTATTTACTTATTTATGCTTTATATCTAGCAACTATGTAGCTGTCGTTCTCATTTCTAGTTTTCACACCATTTATTAATACGAATTTACTACAACCAGAATTGAACACGAGCCTCAACAGAGCAGTAAATAAAGGAAAACAAAAGAAACTATATCGTAACATTAAATGTAGAACCGAGTAACTGCCAGGGTTTGAATTACAGAAAATAAAACAAATGTCCAATGCTTGTATTCGGCTCTGGCCTGCGTTTTCATAGTTCCTTCGCAAAGAACACTCGACTGTAAATGTAAACAAAAAAAATTATAATACGATACAGTATGAGTGTGCTTAACCAATATACTTTCAGAAAATGCCAGACTTTTCAATAAAAACCGAGGTGTTTTGTATAACTTTGAAAGTAAGTTGACAAAGTTGAACTATATTGGTTACACGAACATAATATTTTCCGCAGTCCCAACTTTTGACACAATAAATTGATTATTAGCAATTAATTGTTCTTTCGCACTAGCCGTGTGTAGAACAAAGACATTGGAAAGCTAGAAACACACTGAAAACTTCAATGCCCAAACCACTGAGCTACCATGACAATATGTCGACAGGAGATTAAATTCTCCAGTTGCCTCACATTGTTCCTTTTACCCTACACACGCTAATGAAAGAACAATTAATACCATTGACTGACCTAATAGTTCTTTAAACTAGGAAACCCGTAAACTTAACGTACTTTAACGTCGTGACTCACCATAGGGTATGTTATCTCATATTAATTTGAGACCTCCTTGTGGGAAAAATGCGAGGCAATTGGACAATTTAATGTTTCTAACTGTTACCATGGTTGCTCAGGGGTTAGAGAACCCGAACGAAGACCGGAAGATCCGTGGTTCAAATACCAGTTATGGCATAGCATTTTTGCAGCCTGGTTCTACCTTTCCAAATAAAATATGTTCTTGCAACAAGTATTCATAAAATTATTTACAAATCATGTCCCGAAATAATATTTTACTCCAGGATCGTAACTGCCTGTATCAATGGATGATATATATATATTATTTTTTATATTTATATATATTATTTTTTATATTTATATATATTATTTTATACCCTAGGGGTGAGGTGGTATTAATCCTAAAATAACGACACGCGCGTATTGGAAAATACCAGGCAAATAACCTTTCTGAGAAACTGTACAAATTTGAGTTTATTTAAAACTGTTATATACTCGTATTTTTCCTATTGTAGGCATAGCCATTTTTTTTTAAATTAATGAAGTCCAATTCAAAATACGATTAGCTATGTATATTTTTATTGAAAATAAGCAATTGATTTAGTGATGTACTGAAATTATAGTGTAGGCATTGAAAAGAAAAGCAAATATACAGATCGTCATTTTGGTGTAACAATAATGAACGATGCTGAAAAGTACATAATCTCTATGGGGGAAGAATACGTGACATTTTTGTTAAAGAAAATATAATTTGTAAGAAGTGTAAAGTGTTTCTCAAATAATTACCAAGCAACAAATATTATGCCTAATGAAAACTTCTGAGTATAATTATTCAAAAATATTCTTAAATATAGATTTTTCGGCATCTTCATTTGCTACAGCCTGCACAGGATTCTCATTCTCCCGACTCAGTTAATTCTCGGACGTACGAAAGATGGGTAAACTAATTTAAATACGAGAAAGCTTCGGAGTAACAGTATATCTTTGGAATATTAATCGAAATGCGCTAAATACCCCGGATGGCACCATAAAATATTACCCTACCTGAGGAAGGGATGAAGCTAAGGAATCACAGGAAGCTAAAGGCCGCAGGCACACAGACCACAGAGACGGTGGAAGTCCTCCAATGCCAAACTCAGATACCAATCTCAATGCTAGAGTTGCTTAGAGAGCGTGATGAGCAACCCGTCGACCAATCAGCCTAACACTGTGAGCACTCTTTCCTTTAGTAAGCATCCGCGGCATCTGTCCGCTACCGCCATACACCACGAAACCTAGAAGCATATCTGAAAGATGAGAAGAAAACGAAGTAAAAAGGAAATGATAGAAAGGAAATTGTGGCAGATGAGAAACCATCGCAACGTTCGTCTACTGACCAGGGAAAGCACGAAAAACCAAATGCTAGCCTGGACGCTCGACGGGAATCGAAACCGGGACCTCCCGAATACAAGCCTCACGTGTTACTGTGGAGGCAATTCGCTGCACTATAGATAGGTAGTAGATAACTTAAAGAGGGGAAAAATAAAATTAATTGTGTAAGAATAAATACAGTAACAATGCTAATATACTGCCGAAAATCTTATGGGTTATCGTAGAGTACTCTGTTGGCTGTTATAGTCTATCTGGGAATAACCTCAGTAGTTCTCACATTCTTAGCGACTTTTGATAATTGGTAAACCGTGAGAGATAAACATAATTGTACTACCCACACAGAAAATATAGATATCCTTAAAACACTATTTATGCAGAGTTGCTCTTTCTCTCACTCTTTCCCTCTCTGTCTCTCTCTTTCTCTCTCCCTACCTCTCCCTTTCTCCCCTCCCTCTCACCTTATTTGTTTGTTTATTTATTTATGGAGCTAACAATTTTTAATGTATTTCTTGTTATTGGTATGAATTTTAGATTTTCAAGCGATTTTTTCGGTTATGTTAATCGTTTGTAATTTTAAAGTCATCGGCATCACGCTGTTTGTAAATCTGACTGTCGCTTTATCTGCTGCATCGTACAAAGAAAAGTGTAAATCGGAATTAAAACTATGTAGAACATAAGCTTTTGTTCAGATAGTTTGTATAAGGGTGGGTAAAAGAAGCCTTATGGATGCAACACATCAGCTTGCAACACTAAAAACATAAAGTTTCCAAAGCAAGCTCACGTCAGCACGAGCCAATTCGCATAAATTCACAATTCTTTGACAGCAGGCAACGAAAGAAGGGAGAAATTACTAAGAACAAAAAGCAGCCATTTCAAAAAGATAAATATACTATAAATATACTTTTTTGTCTGTAAGTTGACAACTGTTTTCTTCATCGCTAATACGCAAAATTCAAGGCGTCCCTGGAGGTGATCTAAGGTGATCCAAGGCGCTGCCTTAAACCAAAAGGTTCCTTGCTGTAAAGAAATGTTTGTGATTTGAAGAGCTTTAATTGTCACTTGCAATGCCCTGTACTGGCTTATTTGCGTGAGGGAATAAACGTTTTAAGCCACTGCTGGGCCACGAGTATTGATGTCAGGAAGACTATCTTGAAAAATTGGAATGTGCCATCAATTTGTGCTTCTTTCCGAAAAGTTTTCAAATAACACTCATTCCTAGCTCGTTGTACAAATGTGACAGAATAAAATCTCGACGACTTAAACTCTTAATTAGTCTTAGAGAAGGCCAAGCTCTCGACATGTAAACAATTTCATAGAACTTGAACACGCTCTCAAAGTTAATTAGACTGCTTCACAGCTGTCACGACAGAAGCAGATGAAAAATACTGTTGAGAAAACAATGGACCTTGGGAGTGACAAAACATGTTCAATTCATAGCTCAGATCTGTATAAACATTCTAATGACATGCGATTATTTATTAATAATTGTCTTTTCTGGGGTTTTATAAAGATTAAAAGTGTTGTAAAAGGTTCAATGTATATAAACTTGTACCTCTCTATTCATGGTAATGTGTTTATGTAGATATAATTAAAAGAGCAAGAAAAATTGTATCTCCTTAACTTTCCATTCCCTAGAAATTTTATAAACAAGAACGCTTGAGTAAACATTGTGTAATACAAATTGCACTGCGTAATTTTTTTCAAAAGTTTAATAGTAAGCAACACATTCCAATTGTTTTTAGAATTTTTTACACCTTGGGTATACGTAAAATGGGTTTTCTAGATTCAACATATCCCACTATCCCCTTCGGGTCCAACTTCACTTTGTTTTAAACGTGGTTATGGTATCGGCCTTCGAGCAAAAACAAACCTTATAAGTCCTGAGTTCAGTACTGCTTAAGGTCAAAGTTTACATACTTATATGCTAGCGCAGAGAGAATCTAAGACGTGTCGTATACGACACGCAGCATAGGAAGAGGTTAAATGTCTCTTTTTTCGCAAGTAACAAATAACCTCATTAAAATCAAAATTTACTTCCTTAAAAATATACTTCCACGTGACAAATTTTTATATTTGCAAATCTTCCGGACCGTTTTATATCTCTGATATATCCCAGGATATTACAGTAGGTTTAAGTGATAGTTCAAATCTTTTAAGAGCTGTTCGCTATGTGATGCCTTTGAAATTCCGTTCACTTTGCATAGCCAAAAGGTAAAAATATAAAAACGATTTCCTCTCTGAGAAAAGTATAATTACTTAAAATTGAAACAGATAACAAAGAATATCTCAAAAATATAACTCCACAAAAAGAGTACATTTAAATGTATAGCCCTCATCTTTTTCTGCGGCCAATTTAAAACGATTGCAATTGCTGTTGAGAAAGCAACGCACTATAAAATGTCACACTATAAACAAAGCATTAATTAATAAATCTCTCCCTTAATTATTTCTCAGAGACACTTGAAGTTGGTTTCTTTCTTCCATTTTTATTTTCTCTTATTACGTTCTAGTAGGTAGAAAAGATATTGCACTCTACCCAAAAACTTAATACCTACAGTGTTTTTGGGGCTCCTGAATAAAAAACAAAGCAATTTTAGAAAAAGATCCATGTTTAAATATATCTGATAAGTTCTAAACTAAGACATGAAAATTTTCAAGAAAATCTACTCACCCTAAACTAAACTTCTTTTCATGGAATATTTTTCAAAATGTTGTATTATCTATTTAAAAAATAGTTCTAACGCGTTCGGTAAAAATATCACATATTAAATATATTTATATAAGAAATAGAACCTGTACTTGACTTTTCTGGGAATAGACCTTGAAATCTGAGGGAACTGTTTTTTTTTCTGTTTAGCAAACATTTGTTAATCGGCAAACAAAAACGCCATCTCATTCCACCGGTGCTCCATCTTCATTCCATGTATCATGAGTGTCACCGCCTGCGGTGCCGTATGTAGTAAAAGTGGGCATTAAACACTACCGAACCAAACCTAAGGCTATGCACTTCGACTTTGTCACCAAATATTGATAAGATTCTGAAACGTAAGCAATACCAAAGAAGTCACTAATGAACAAATGTGCCGCGTAAGATTTGAAAATGCTTTCGTAAACCAAACACAACGTCTTAGTAGTACATACATGGAACCAACTCGCCACTGCAACACAACGCACGGCTGGAGGTTAAAGAGAGGCAAAGTCCGCGTACAGTGGAAAGAGGTAAATGCAATCTCCCCTCTTTCGCAAAGGTTAGACATGGATGTTATATACTCTCTGTATCATTGTGCCAAGGCCAACATAACAATAAAAGTTGAAGGCGCAACTATCGACTCTCGCGTGTACAATGGACTAAAAAATACGTCCACTTTATAATGTTTTAAACTTGACTCATGATTGAGCACAAACTTAAGTAAACAAATTTAAGTAAAATGCCAAATATGCTCTCGTTGCATAATACACTATAATTACATTTGTACTCTACAACGATCTAAATGTTATTCTAGTCATTATATTCGATATGAATCTTGGGGTACATTTGTAAGACACCTTGAATCACTACAAGGAAAAATTATTCATATTGCATCCTAAGGATTAGGCAGTGCAGCAGACCCGGACTGCAGACTTTCCATACAAGGATGTGTGCGAGACGAAAATCGCGGCCAAGCCAAAACCTCTTTTCGTTCCTTTGTCTTCTAAATAACAGTAAACTGCAGGAGCGACTAAACAAGGTACAAAAGCGTGATTCAAAATGACGCCAGCCCCATTGCTTCATGCGCTGAATTAAGAAACCGCATATCCACACCTGGCCAATCAACGAGTGGCAAAAACTTCTGCTTATCGATACAAGTTCCGTCAAACTTTGGAAAGCGTCTCTTTCTTGAGACAGGAAGTCTGTCGCCACTTAACCGATAATGCAACGCCTACAAGTTCAAGGTTACCAACATAGTTGTGGTCCCAACTTTATTACCTTTTTACGTTTATTGGATTTTTAAGCTTTCGTCCTAGAAAGCAGTAAATTATATGGCGTTTTGCTTCCTGCCTTAGTTGTGGAAAAAACACGTTTCTATTGCAGCACCCCTTCGCATCGGGTCCAAATCATATGTGAAGGAAGCTGCATTAGAATTATTGTAAAATCTGTTAAAAATGTCCCAAGGAACCTTCAGTAATGCTATTCGTTAGCTGCAGCTCTGAATTATTAATTTATTATTATTATTATTATTATTATTATTATTATTATTATTATTATTATTATTATTATTATTATTATTATTATTATTATTATTATTATTATTATTATTATTATTATTATTATTATTATTATTATTATTATTATTATTATTATTATAAACAATATTCATAATAGTTTTAACCAAGTGAAATGTTAAATAGCGTCCAGTACTACACTTGAAGGCATTACCCAGTTGATTTGTGAAATTTAAATCTACGAACTACAATTTTTGATCCTTTGAAATTCGCAACTTTTCTTCTTCTATTGCAATAATACAAAATTGCTACATATACTTTCCTATACAGCTGGTTTGCCAAAACAGAACGTTCGTGAAATGTCAAGTAATAACTTGTTTTGTTCTGAATCTATCACTTATATAAATGCTTACAAAAGAATATAAATTATCTTTAAATTCGTCGTTATTCCTATATATATTCGCGGTATTTACTACGTTAAAACTTATTATTTAAATTCAGCATTTTGCAAGGACCCGATACGAAGATTTTCAAGAAAATTTCCAACCCTGACTACCCTTTACGTAGAGAATTTTACGAAAATTTTGATTTTACCAAACTAGCTTCAATGATTTTGATTCAAATACCATGTGCTTAAAATGGCGACCCGGGTTCGATCTCAGGGACCCGTAGGTAGTATTCGTGGTAGATTCTTACTTGAAAATGAATCGTTTCACTCATCGGATGTTGTTGTTTTCTAGTGCCTTGCATCTGACAATGAAGCCATTAGCATTCGTGCTTTCCAATACTTTTGAACTGTAGTTTCTTCTGATCTTAATGCTTCACAGGTCTTCAAGTGGTCTTCGTTCATTTCTGATGGATTGTTACACAGGACACATTCACTCATCGGATGTCATTGAGCAATACTTTCCTTTGGTAGTGACTATTGAAAGCATTTATCTGACAAATAATGTTTATTACACATAAATACTAGTTGATTGATTTAATCTTCTTCAGTCGTTTGAGACCAAAGCAGCATTGAGTTTAATTTCAACTTTTTTTCCCCGGTTTTCTCAGGGACGGCATTTAGAAAAGAAATTCTGTCAATCAACTGAAGAGACTGGCGCACGAACACATGCAGTACGACTGTGATGACCTGAAATAGGAACGCTATTGTGATATAAATTAGATATGGATTAGATTTTTCAATTTATTCAGAAATATCAGCTAAACAATCATGCAAAAGGAAAATAAATGCCAAAATTTACATAACCATCGAAAAGTCTGGATCCTTGTAATTATTCTCCAAACTTGCTTTGGACTTGTAAGCCCTTGCCAGCTTAAAAATTACACTCAACATGCACTCACATGACTTTCTCTACTCTTGTACTAACCATTCTTACAAACTCTTACACCTGTATCTTCTTCGTGTTAGTTGAAATAAGCATTTGTACAAATTATCCTATTGCTCATTTCCTTGTAGGTGAAACGGAAATATTAAAACACAGTAGGCTTTGAGCGATAGTCAAATCTTTTAAAGCTTTAAGGTCCCGTTCTCTTTGAACGCTTAACATATAAAAAATGAACAACGATGTTCCATTTCACGAAAGTTTTTAGTTTTCCGAAACTGACACAAATAACAAGGAATATCTCCGAAATGGCTCACTCTACAAAAAATTTGTTCAGACATAAATTGTGTGTTTTAGCGAGACCTACAGTATTTGTACAGTAAGATTTTGTCTCTTACAGTTTACGAGTTATTGAAAATCAAGCAGAGAAAACAGGGCCAATAGGCTATAGCCAGAAAATTCAAAACGTGTATACGAATATCTTAAACGTATGTCATTTTAATCAAAATCGTTAGAGCCATTTTCAAGAAAATCAAAATTTTCGAAAAATTTTCTCTGTAAAGGGTAGTTCAGCGTGTGGCTATTTGCTTCAAAATCTTCCTGTTGCATCCTTGAAATACAACTTAAATACCAACTTAGATTTTTAACCACCTTTTCGTTTTTGAGTTATGCTGTCCACAGACTGACACACACGCACACGCGCGCGCGCACACACACACACACACACACACACACACACATACACACCACGCACGCGCGCGCGAACCTTTTTCTAAAAATCCTTTTTTGGTTTCAGGGAGTCTCAAAACATATTTTCGGTGAAATGTTGACATCGAATTTTTGGGTGAGGTACAATACTTCCTTCTACTTACCAGTAGAGGAAAGGGTAAAGGGTACAGGTACAGTGGGGGACACCTTCCTCACGTCAACCTACACAGGTCTATTGTGGCTACCACTCCTCCCCCAGGAGGCAGAGATGAAATAAGGGAGCCGCAGCTAGACAGCCCAGCAGAGACGCGCGGAAGTCCCTAACCAGTGCTGAGATGTCTTCATCCCGGCTCAAGGCCCCGCCTAGCAGCCAGCATCACACGGCGGGTCCGGGGCGGTATCGCACGAAGCGTCCCCCTCCCCTCTCGACGGAGGACAAGGGCCACACCAGACGCCACCCAGCGCCGAGAACAGCAGTTACCATGCGCAGTGGTCCACGCCATCTGCCCGACACTGTCCACACTACATGCTCGGAACTTGCACCACCTGAAAGATGTTAAGGAAATGGAATGAAAAGAAACCGCGGCATGAAATAAAGCACCTTAAATGACGTAGGAAAACCACGAAAAAAAGTCACATCAGAGTGTGCGACAACGGGAATCGAACCCGCGATCTCCCGAATGCGAGCCACAGACGTTACTACCTGAGCCATCCCGCTCAGTTACCTCTAGAGAAAGTGAAAATACGAGCATTTAGAGGTACTAAATTGGATGGTACATCAAAGATTTATTTGTTAGCCTGGCCGAAAGAACAAAGAGAAAGAGGAGGATAAAGAGAACAGAAGCAAGTGTCAGAGAGCATAGTTATCCTGTGACAGCCTCAAGCCGGATGATCGAGTAAGGCCATGGACAAGAGTAATGTGTCGGTGACTTTGTGTGTTGTGGACCCCGAGAAACAGAGAACGCTACTGAAAGGAATGCATGTTTTACACGCTTCTGGGAGTTGATGCTTATCACCAAGCAAATTCCGAAACTCTAACAACCTTTACACCTTCTCATTGGAATATTAAAACGAGCTGTTCCAAAAATTGGTGCATCACATTTTTCTAAACAAAACCGGGGAAATACTAATAAAGGCGTTACTGGTTCTTACTGCAGGAGATTGAGAAAGCGGCACCACAGAGGTTAAAGGAGTTAAGACACTTTAAAGGAGAAGTGAAATGAGAACCAAGCAAGTGTGGTAACGTGTGAGGCTCGCATTCGATAGTCCCGGGTTCAGTTCATGTCGACCGCCCACTAATCTTGGGTTTTCGCAGTATGGTTTCTCATCTATCACGATTTCTTTTTCTTTCATTCCTTTGCCTTCTTATGTTTGAGATGTAATTCTAGGTTTCGTGAATAAGCGGTGTCGAATAGATGTGTGTCCAAGGAGAGGGTAGACAATTTCCCATTGATGCTGGAGGGCTGCCTGTTGCATGGGTCGTTCATCACCCTCTCAGACACCTCTAGACATCGTGGGTTTGATTCCTGCGACCTTCCTAACACAATTTTTTTTTTTTTTTTGGGGGGGGGATCGTTCCGGATCAGCAGCTAATGCTTAGAATAATAATATTACACCCCCCGAATTTCCTGTCCCTCCGTTTCATTTCACCTTCATTTCATAGTTGTTAGTGTTAGCGATGGGCGAGTTTGGCAGTGCTGTGTGCTGACTTTGCGAACTATAAATTGTGCTTACTCACAGTTGTTCTTACAGTTCTACAACAATTTCATAAAGAATGCAGGAAGCTAAATAAAATTAATGAAATTTTCACTCAAGCCGATAATTAGTACATAGATGGGCGGAAGGACGATACAAACGTATGTTAATCTGTAACCAAAGTTATCAGGAACCGGCGTTCGCCAACACTACTAATCAATAACGCACGTTCTGCTCACAGGGGAAGAATACCAAAACACATTATAAAATATGCAAATACGTGCAAGTGTGCAAACATAGTGCGGTAACCATCCAACAAGTGAGTAACATTGAAAATTGTGGCTCAAGTAAATGTTCTTCGTCCGTCAATGTGACAATTTTCACGATTTCCTGCTTTTTATTTGTTACCACCTAGCGTGTTGATCTTTTCCTGGGAGGGAAGTGAGCAGGCATGAAGTAGTCTGTATTAGCATAGCATGATAAGAAATAAATTATTCTATATCTAATAATGCACACAAGCTCTTGCATCTTTGTTACACCGCGAAAGCATATCACAAAATGGTTTCGAACTCTCTCTCTATGAGCCATATGTGATGGGTGTAGAAAATACGCATTGTTATTATTGATACGTGTGCCACTTGTTCCAAAATTTGTAGCTTCTAAAGTGTTCAAGTAATCTTCATGAACATAACTGATATAATATGGAGCGTTTTTATTAATCGTAAAAATAGTTATGCTTTAAATTTCACACCTTTTGTTATTGCCAGCTAGATCAATTACTTGTTATAATAAATACATATTTGTTATTTTAATCGCCTCCTGACGTCATGATAGAGATTTCATACTTTTAGAACCTATTAAACATACGCTCACAATTAATCTGAACGAGATATTTCCTTATTGAGTCAGGTGCCTTTAAATTAAGAACTTGTATTTCCGAAAACGTATATTTAAATTTTATTTACAAAAGATATATAAACATTTATGTAAAAGTTGGTGGTTAACACTAACAAGCATGCTTCTAGATAATCTAAGAACAAGCTTCGTGCAATTCTGTTAAATGATTTTGAAATTAAATGGTTTTGTGTGAAGAAAAACTAAAATTAAGAAAATCTGCAATGGTCACATCGACCCTTTTACCTTTTGAACACACTGGCTTTTGGCACTGGTGTTTCTGGATTTTCTTTGAGTTTTATAGATGAGATCTC